>JASCZW010006383.1:0-97848 GCA_034211315.2 Aedes japonicus | reverse complement strand
CACGGTGTTCAATAAGTTCGGATACACTTTCAAAATTTGTTAAAAAAATGAAAACATGTTTTTTTATTTTTTGATTTATGTTATTGAAAGCTATGTTTACAAGGAACGTTTACAACATTTCTCTTGAATGACCCCCTTTGTACTCCTTAACGAGCTTTAAACGTTTCTCGAACGCGTCGCAGGCGGCACGCACGACTGCATGGGCATTTCTGTCCCAGATTTTGAGAATTACCGTCTTGAAATGATCCAAAGTGCTGACCTTGTATTCGTTCAGCTTCGCCATCATATAGGACCAAACAAAAAGTCCAGAGGATTCAAGTCCGGGGAGCTGGGAGGCCACAAAGTTTTGTCCAGAAAGTCGGTTAAATTGTCCCGACACCAGGCTTGAACCACATTTGCCGTATGGGCTGGTGCACCGTCCTGCTGGAACACGTAGTGCTCATCGCCGTAGAGGCTTCCGGAGACTGGGGCAACAACCTTTTCCAAACCTCAGTTTTGTAGTACGCCGCGTTGATTTTGACGTTTTTTCAATAAACACCAAGGGTAGCTTACCACGTTTGCATACTGCCCCCAAACTATCACCGACGCGGCACTTTGGAACCGAGGGATGTTTATATTGATTCAGGAATGCTGTCCCTCGATGGCGCCCACACCCGGTCATTTTGCATACCGTGGCGGCTGCTGCAGCACGAACAGTTTCTCGTCCGAAAAACAAACTCCTGACCAGCGTGCCGAGAGAGGATCCTCTTAGCTCGATCCAACCGCTTTTTGCTGGTAGCCTCCGAAACGCCATGGACCTTACGTTTTTTGTAAGGCCTGAAACCAAGGTCCTTGGTGAGTATGGTGTGAGCGGTTCCAATGGAAACGTTGAGATCTGCAGCCGTTTTCCGGATTGAGCGGTTCTTTTGCGCCTAATTCGCTCCCTCACGATCTTGATGACCCGTGGCGGTCCTCGCTGAACGCGGCCAGCCGGATCTCGCACGGTCATTGGTCGAGGACGTCTCCCGGTATCGCCTGATGGTCGTGTAGACAAAGTTCCGCTTGACCCAATGCGATTTCAGCAGCCGGAATATATCGCCGGGTCGCTCACCGTTCAAAAAACGCTTAATTACGAAGTCCCGATACTCTTTCATCGCGTAACAAACGAACAACAACTAACAGAATGTCAACACCGCGCACATTCGGTAGCGGTATGAATGAAGCTAAAGCTGACACCAATACCAATGCAGAATATGTACATGGCGCATACCTACGCAATGATGAAAACTTGTATTCGAACTTATTGAACACCGTGTATATTGATAATATTCGAGCGGTATCTTGGGGACCTCGACAGCCAACAAAGCGAGTATCACGTTAACATATTCCTACCATTTCCTTCATTTTACCTGCATTCGGGCGGAGTCGGCGTCGGTATTTCTTAATTTAGGATCACATTGAGGATATATGTTAGTCCCAAACACCATGTGTTGGTTTTCTGTGTAGTTGTAGCTCATCTGGCAATAACAGAGCAGCAACCTCGAGCGGTTAATCATGTTCATACTGCTGCATGTTCATCACTGGTAGAATCTACAAGGAAATTTTCTAGCTGGAGTGCCTGCAAAAACGATTGCTGTCTTTCGTTAGAAGCCACGATGATGGAAAGTGAAAATGCCAAACATTTTCAACAAATTCAGACCAGAGCTGTCATCAAGGTAATTAATAAGTCTGTACAAACCCTTATGGCTGGAATCAAGCTTAAAGTTCGAAATTATTCTATCAATGCAGAAGAACGACTTAGAAATAAAGAAAAACCTTTATGCGTGTTTTTCCACAGAACTAAGGTGTCCAAATTATTTCGGCTACAGACCTTAGGCTCTTCAATCTTTGCCATTTATCTGAGCTAACAAAAACTAGAACACGTCCAATGTGAGTGGAACGAAAACAAACTACATTGTTGTTGTTCTGAACAATGTTTATTCTTCTCCTGTCGAGCAGAGCTAAGTTAGCAGGGCTCGGCTGGAATTTTTCGCACCCACACCCTCTCCAGCCGATGACGGTCTTCTTGTTCTAGATCAAACATTCTTCCATCATCATCATCTTCTTCTCCTGCACCGTCTAGCCAGCTGCATTATTGTGCGATGGGTGATTATTGTCCAATGTCCCAACTAATGGTTTTGCCGAAACCCGCAGTCCCTGGAATGATAGCATTTTAATCAAGTAGGACGCTCCTACTGGTTTAAATGCAACATCGATGAATGAGCCCGGGTAGTTCATTAGAAACGGGGTCGCGTTACTGTCGTCGGCGGTAATTTTCCATCAGATAAGTGGACACCGGCAAACTGGACGTGAACACTCGAACGAAGCAAATGGAATCGAACCGCTATCGACAGCTAACCTCAAATTTATTTGACACCTACATAAACATCCACTTTGGGGTTGGGAACAGCCAACAGCGTGAAATCGTAGCTGGGTCGATGCGCTCTCGTGGTCTCGATTTGCTATCCTGGTGAAGGAAGGAGGAGGGAACTGAATTGGTACTATCGGACATGTCTGGTGATGACGATGACGATGATGATGATGATAGTAAACATTTCCACCACGAGTGGCTGTCACAAGCTGTGATGGGTAAACCATTCGAGTACGGTTGGTTAGAGCTGGTTGAGTGGGTATTGATGTTTCACAAGCACTGTTTGATAAGTTAAACAATATCAATAAAAAAATGGTTCGTGAAATACTTTGTTCTTACGTGTGGAAATAAAATCGAATGATGATGCCCATTTCCAAGAAATATCTTACGGTTTTCGCCCCAAATCGTATTCGGAGTTGGCAGCACCTTCTCAGATTATAACGAAACTTTCTGGTTGTGTAGACCATGACTAGATAAGCCACTTTGCATACTTAGTTTCTTAAAAAAAATCTAGACTATCTTTTTTTCAGTGTATTTTGTTATCAAAAACTAAACCAGTGAAGGTCATAACCATCCCAGAATCCAATGAAACTCAATTTGTTAGGAGATTTTGTCCTATCTATTCGCACTTTTATGTATTCATTTATTTATAATGTCTCATATATACATATTATAATATTTGTCTTAGAGCTATTTTCAAACATGTTCTTTTCTATTTTTAATCTGTATTTTAGTCTGTTCGCTTCTGTCAGTTGTATGGTGATTGAACTTCTCCTTTAACTGCATATTTATCTCGTCATACGCCTCCACTTTGCCAACATCCGTTGAATCTATTCCGAATATATTTTTTCGCACTGCTTTCGTAATCTGCAATGATTTGTTTATGCGATAAGCCATACTTTCCATGTTTCTAGATGAAATTGGCGATAAACCCAATGTTTCAGCAATGGTATTAAACTTTTCAACATTATATTTGACCCTGTAGTTGATCTTTAGACGGGATTGACTCCAATGATGGAATTGATGGTAAGATCTGTATCCGCAATAATCCGGACACCTCAAAACATGAATAATACATAAATTTCGCATTATATTTCCGTTGTAGTTGTTTATTTTGCATTCAAGGGATGTGTTTCAACAATTCGTGAAGACAAAACATAGTTATTCGGTATTTGCATAAAATTTTCGAACTTTGTGCTTAACTTCGTCCATTAGGGTTTGTACATACTCTACAGAAATCGTAGAAGCCGTCTTTGTCCAAATATGCTGGAAGTGTTTGATGAATCTGATTCCTTGCTTCTTTTCAGAAAGCTTCCACTTCATCAGAGCCCAATATCTCTCGATTGGTCGTAGCTCTGGGCAATTTGGCAGGTTTGAGGTTTTTGGTACAATGTTCACTTGATTTGCTTGGTACCACTCCATCACAGTTTTAGCATAGTGGCATGATGCCAAATCGGGCCAGAACAAAGGTTCGCTTCTGCAGACACTCTTTCTGATAGATCTCCTTGTTGATTGTGCCTGTAGTGACGAAAGATTTACTCTTTTTGCAACACGTGCAAATTGCTTGCCACACAAGGTATTTTTTGGGAAATTTCGATGCCTTCTTCGTTCTGAAATGCTCAGCTGTAGCATTTCTGGCCATAGCAGAATAAAAAGCCAGTTCTTAAGTAGTAGAAGAGAGAGCTACTACTCTGGGTTTTTTGCATTCGTTCGTTTTTTTCTGTTCGATCTGTATGTATTCTCGTTGCAGTTCGGAACCGGAAAAGGTCACTCACGCAGATCTATGTAACTGATTTTCCATCTGGTGGCAGGGTGTTGCATCTTGTGCGCTGTGTAGCACATCAGATGCGCTGTACAGCGCACTTGATGCGCCACAGTGCAAACGTACGAAACAAGAATGGAACCGATTGGCGCTAGTGGGGTATTCCGGTTTTCGGCTTCGACGATGATATAATCCTTGTGGTGAGTTGGATTAGTGACCGTGCAGGGATTTGCGTCGGAAAGGGAGAGAGGCATATGAAACAATTTCTTCCCGAAGAAAGGTTCACCCTAAATTTAACAACTACTCTCAATCATTCTCCTACTTAATGCCCCTTCTCTTTAATTTGTCATGTTCTCTGTGGAGAATTTTGACGTCTTGCCCACGCAAACCTGTGCACCGTTCGATGTCTGAAACAAATGTCAGTACTTTAATGTTCATCTAGGCATAATTGGTGAATACATCAGTTTACGTGTCCTCTGCTTGATAATATTTTTCATTTTCAGCTGCGCATTTCTGGATTTTTGTGAGTTTTGACTTCCCTAGCCCGCGTTGTGAGGTGTGTGCGTTATTCTGCTGAGTTCAAGTTTGCTTGTAACTACTGTCATTTTTATCAATTTCATTGTTTGCCCTGGAGTCAGTGCATATGTTGTTGGGGTTTGATTGATTTGTATTTTAAAAATAAGATATTTTATTAACACATACATTTATTTATATTTTTTAATTTTTACGGTCCTATTGTCATGTATACTCTCATACTTTTCTTTTTTAATATGTTCTCTATTATTTCCAATTTTATGCCAAATATTAAATAGTTTTTTGATCACATGAAGCTTTGTTTCTATTAATATTATTTTTCAGGAAATCCCGGACGCTGGTGCATTGTGCCAGACGAGGTGTAGCCTGAATGGCGGTCCTCAAATTCGATGTTTTAACATATTTTTGTATTCTACTGAAATAAACCAAACACACTTGTGAGTGGCCCCAACAGCATCCTTACTGTGGTTTTAAATCGGTCTTCAAACTCGATATTTCTACGTATTTTTGTACTCTATTGAAATAAACCACTCACAGTTGTGAGTGGCCCCAACAGCATCCTTACTGTGTTTTTAAATCGGTCCTCAAACTCGATGTTTTAACATATTTTTGTATTCTTCTCTATGAAACCACCCACACTTGAGTGAGTGGCCCCAACAGCATCCCTTTTGTTGGTTTAAATCGGTGCCAACATTTGAATAATTTTACTGTTCATCTCTGTGCAGAGCATAAACCGGGAACATATTAAAAAATCTTATGCGCTGCCGACGTCAGTTGAATTCCGCACACCGTTTACCAAAACGGATCCTGCTGCAAACCCAACCATTTTATCCAACATCCCAGTGATTTCTCGTGAAAGTGCAGAGGTGTTCTCGACTACCTATAAAGCGAGTATCACGTCAACATATACCTACCCATTCCCTACTTAACCTGCATTCGGACGGGGCCGGCGCTGGTATTGCCTTAGTTTGACTGCTTTCAGTTTCGTCCAATAACCACAAGCTCGTTCGACATCGGTACATGGTCGTTTCGGAGGATTTTCCGTACGTTCGATCTTAATGCGCTTCCCAAATTTGCCCATACGGTTAGCGTCAAAACGATTAGGCATCGTATTTATTCTCACTTTCACAGTTTCTCAAAATTTATTTTTTCCTCTATCTAACGCGAATGATTAACACAACAATTGTTCATAACAGTACTCATTGGAATGTGCAGTGAATGTTACTTCGGAATATCATGTACGATAAACAAAACGTTGTCCGTGATTGAAAATTTCTTGATATTTGCCGGAACGCAACATTCCTTAAAATTTTGCGAAACCGATTGATGAATATGTACGCGTATTATTTTCCTGTGTTATTTGTAAAATTTTAAATACTTGAGTAAATAAAATGGCAATCGTTAAACCTCTAGTTGTTAAGAACGAAAATCTCAAAAATGAATCAATCATGAATTGATCGAATTATTAGCGTCCGCCGTTTCAATTTTTCGTGACGGCAGCCATTTGAAAAATGTACATAATGCTCAGGTATGCAACGAAGAGAAAACTTAAATAGTTTTAGGCACCGCTGTCAGTCAATCAAAATCAAACAAACTCTCTCAAAATGAACTTTTTCTTCCTGAAAAGGACGGATTTGAAATCGTCCGTATTTGAATTAAAACGTCGGTCTTTTGAAGAAGCAGGTTATTTCAGCCGTTGCACGTAGCGCCTTACCAAAAGGTAACAACCGACAAGATCACACACACACATACACACACACGCACACACACGCACACACACACACACACACACACACACACACACACACACACACACACACACACACACACACTTCATATTGCTACTCGTGGTGGAACCCGCAGACTGCAAATAAATCACTGCCAACAGACTGCTTTGCCGACCACGGCATAATTAATAGCAGCCTAACAACGATTGCCCAGCCAACGGCTTGTTAGCAACAGCCTGCAGCGCAATCAGCTACCTGACCAATTTGTTGGTTGCCAGTGCACCTATGGTACACAATCCCACTGATTTTAGTGTGAAATACATCATTTAATACTTAAAGGAATTCTGTCGAAATTTCGGGACCGTCGTACAAAACACAGCTGGTTCTACTCCGAAACATACCGTTCTGCCTGTACAGACATTTTGTTTGCAGATTTTCAACACTCAACTATATCAATATCATCACCATATACATCTATATCCTCTTTATATTTATCTATATCATCTACATATATTTCTATATTATCTACATATATACACTGAAAATTCATTTTCGTAAAGTAGCTTTCACGCGATTCGTAAACATAGATTTTGTACATAGAACAGATGTCTCGTATATTGTATGAAACATTCATAATGCTTTTTATCTGGTGAAATGCTATCATTACACCTTTTTGTAAAATGCACGAAATGAACTTCGTGATAACCAGCCAATCGCTGTTTCTCTTTTATACCGTACTCATGCTGGATGGTGTTCCTGCTGGTATGGGCGGGAATAATTTATCCAACCCAAAATAAAAATCAAAGCACTGTCGAGAGTTAAAACTTCATGCTCATTAATCAAACATATTCTCACGAGTCAGCGTGGCCTAGTAAGATCAACCACGGATTCAGAATCAGCACTCTCCCTAAATTTCAGGTTCGAACCCCATGTCAGAATCATTAAAAAAAACTGCTGGACAACTCCAGGTGGTTGCGCGCTTTTTATGTCAATTCCATGTTGAGTCGATAAAGTAGATCTGTCACTCCTTCATGCAACCACCAAAGAGACGTTTCTTTTTAATTTGTGACCAAATATTCGTAGCTCTTTGTATTGCTTACGTACAATGTACGAATGTTCTTTCTGTTTCAACAAAAGCTTCGTGCTTTTGACAGTTGCGCGTGTGCCATTAATTACGAATGTATCTTCATAAAAAGAACAAATCAGTTTCGTTGCAGAAAACAACGAATGGATTTGTAAGTATTACCTTCGATTTTGTAATATAAACTAAAATTAACTTTCAGTGTATCTATACAGGTATACCTCGATAGTACGTACATCAGCTTTCTCACTGCAAATTGCAATTGCATAAACACTGCTGATTGCATCTGAAATCTGGTAAGACCAGAAGAAAGAAAAATTTCTGCTCTTTCTTTTACTTGTACTGGTTTTCTAGTGTAATCATTAGTTTTTATGCAATTTCGATTTGAAGTGATGCAGTTGATGTACGTACTATCGAGGTATACCTGTACATATATATATGTACATCAGATCGTGATCTGCATATTTATCTATACATATAAATGTATATCATATCGTGATCTGCATATATATCTATACATACATATGTACATCATATCGTGATATGACTACCAACGGGTTCATGCAAGTTACCCTCCAAATTTGCCACGCGTATGGCATAGCACACGATTGCATTAAAATTGGCTGCCAATCCAACCACTCGCCGGCGACAGCCGCAAACCCTTCATTCTTTTTGTTTGCTTGCCCGCGTACCCTCCTGCACGGCACGCGCAACCGCCAGCTGCCAGGACATTACTGGCCATTCCGCTCTGCACAGCTCCGTAGCTGCCGAGCGAATGAAATAAATTTTAGGGTGACCCCTTTTAATATCGTGCACTGACATGTGTGAGGCGTTCCTTACTTAAATTTGAAGTCTGTGATAGGAAAGTACAGTGCATTTAGTAAATTTACTCTGAAAAAATCGGCATAATACATCACCTCTTATTTTGATTATTTTCAATAGTTTGAAATTATTAACCGATAATGTTTTATAATTGAAATGATAGCGGGAGAATTTACAACCGATTGATGAAAACATCTTGAAAATCTATCGAGCATTTATTAAGGTATTAGCGTTTAATTTGTAACAATATTTCGTGACGGTCGTCTATTTTTTGATTTTCAATTTACACCCTACCCTTGCCATAAGACGTAGCTCTACGTCAAAAATATCAATGCGACATGAAAAAGTTTTTGTGAGAAAAACTTTGTTTCCTTAAAAGTGCCCATCTTGTGATGTATAAACGGTTGGTAGGAAACATAATTACCTATTTTGAGACAAAATTTCATCGAAATAATATATGGTGTTTTTTTTAAATCGACTTTAAATTTTTTTTAAATGTTTTTTTTTCAGTATATGGCATTTTGGTATTTTTTCAATATTTTTTTCCTAAA
The DNA here is from genome assembly GCA_034211315.2 of Aedes japonicus. NCBI lineage: Eukaryota > Metazoa > Arthropoda > Insecta > Diptera > Culicidae > Aedes > Aedes japonicus. The sequence goes on along the minus strand of JASCZW010006383.1, from coordinate 88,982 downwards.
ACTTGACTTATTTTGTGATAATCACCCATACAATACTACTTTTGTCGGAGTAGTCATTTTTTTATTTAACACATTAAAACAAAACAGTTAAACAAAGTATACCCTTCTTCAAAAGACAGTCTAGAAAAAAAATGAAGAAACTAAGTATGCAAAGTGGCTTATCTAGTCGTTGTAATCTGAGAAAGGTGCTGCCAACATATGTTCGAGTTGACGCGAAAACCGTCATCTATTTAATCCACTCACGCCACTCTGTTTACCCCAAATGGCTCAACTGCAGATTTCAACTCTCAAGAGCTCTCATCCATTGGAATTTCCATCTCCCGACCTTGGCTTACATTATTTCCAGCCGAGGCACATGACTCGGATCAGATCCACATCGCATCTCAATCAGACGTTTCGAACGAAGATGACGTTTCATATGTCGATGCCGACGATGCGAAGAAGAAGACGATGCTGTAAATGATCATGACGAACCCCAGCCGTTCGTCGTCGTCGTCGTCTTCATCGTCGCCGTTGATGATGAAAGCGATCCGAGTTTTTCCCCCGCTTGAAAACCTCAACGTTCTGAGCGTTTTGGATGAGGTAACAAATTTACGAGACACTGTTTTCGGGTCGTTTTAGCGGTTTACTCACTCGGCTTGATGTGCGTGACTGGAGAAAAGTGAAAGTTGACGAGAGAGAGATTTAATTGTTCCGATTGGGTAACAACTATCTTCGGCTGTTGGAGTGGGTCAATGTCAGAAGCAGGGTCCATTAAGGTCGGATTTCAAGATCATTACTTTCGAGAATCAACCACGTCGTAAAATCAATAAATTTCCCAAAACATATCTGGTTAATGTTAATGTTCGAATCCGAGACGAAAGTTAAAATCCAAGTGGATTTGACGAAAGATGCTGCCCATAAATCTCTGGTGATTCCACTGGTAGTGAAAGTGAAAAACGGGATTATGAAACTGGTGCTGCACGGCAAGATGAGAATTATAAACGAAACCGGTTGCTAAGGTAAGCAAAACAACATGGCACAAGTCGCTTGCCAACATAATCCCACTCGACATATGCAAACTGTAAATATGAATTAATCATATAATACAAACCTACACACACCCACCCACCCACATTTATATGGTTTGCTTGGATCGTCCTGTCGATCGAACGAGAACCCGAGAAACTACGGAGTGAGAAAAGCACCTGCTAGGTTATAAGTTTACGATTTTCATAGAGTGCGATGCGGATTACTTGCCACTAGCGACAGGAAATGAATCTTCTCTCTGAAACGGGGAGGAAATGTTTTGACGCTTCGCCTCATGAATGAATTAGTTAAGGAACATTTCGAAACTTTAGGCATTTTTGGCATTTATCCACTAAAGCGAGGCAGTTTTTCAACCGTGATTTTCCCAACCAGCATTCCCACGAGCATTTTCATCACCTTCATCACCAGGGCATTTATAAAATTCAACAATCAAGTGTCGAACGATGAATGCCATCGCTGGCACATTCGTCTGGCATGTGTCTCCCGGCAGTGTAATGAGAGAAGAAAAGAACCTCAAACCATACACAATCCAATTGACCTAAATATCAGGCGAGGAAGATCCAAGCAGGCCGATAAATCCAATCGGTCGACGCCGGACCGAATTCGAGGAAATACTTTTCACCACTTTCTGCGCGCAATAAGACTTCTTCTTCGCTGGAGCTGTTTTTCGTTTTGTTTTGTTCCCATTGCAGCTTGGATCATTGAGGTGGAATGCTCTGCCACCCATTCGAAGGGGTTTGTTTACAGTTTGTTGAGGGTGCTCATTATTACTCCGGTTATTGCTTGAATCAAAGTAAATTGAAAAGTATGCCTACCTAACAGACGATCAAAAGCTGGCGATGGGAGATATTAGACGGTTGACGACTTGTTGGCTGCCGGGGGAAAGTATCCGGCCGTGGATTATTAGTCATTAGCTTTTGAGCTTGAACAGCTCCTGCCTAATTCGCACAACAGCGATAATTAGCGTTTTTCACTAAGCCGTGGTGTGGTTCATAGCAGTATCGGGTTGTAATATTTCAGGTGCTTTTTGCGCTCGCTAGATTAGATGTTGATTAGAAAATTGAAAACAAGCTTATTTCAGTTTTAATCGATTTTCGAAGCAGCTTCGTAATGAGAAAAACAAATTTTACCGTCCATTTCAATAGCTCCAAGATTTATGGAATAGAAGTTTTAATTTCCAAACGAGAAGCGATTGCTTTCAGAATTTCCTACTTTTCATCAGTTATTAGTTTTATTTCAATAGACGAATTTCACGCCAACTCGTCTTCGTGATTGGCAGCCCCCTCAGAATCTAATGAAACTTTGTGGGTGCGTAGAATATGTCTTTTCAAGTAACTTTGCATACTTTGTTTCTTCAAAATTTATCTAGACTAGCATTTGAAAAGGGCTTAAGTTTCTTGATCGATTTTTTTTAATCAACATAACTCAAAAAGAAAAAGACTTACAAAGTGATGTATGAGTGACTTTTGGAAAATTGTCTTGGCATTTATGAAAAAAATTGTAAAAAGTGAAAAACCGATTCTTACACACCCAAACAAATATTTTAAAATTTAAAGTGAATTTGCAAAAAAAATGCTATCTTAGAATTGGACGCATTTTATTGTTCAATATAGTTAATATAATTGTCTAAAAGTTCACAACATGGGCACTTTTGAGGAAAAAAAAGTTTTTCTAACAACAAATTTTTCATGTCCAATTTTTACCGTATAAGGGCATCTTCAACGGCGATCCAAATCGTGGATTGGATTTATTTTTTTAGACCAAACGCAAAAACATTGCTGCACCGGTGTTGTAAATTTTGTTTTATACTGGATCTATTTTGCATCAATCTCTAAATCTTGGAATTTGGACAAAATACTCGTTCTAAAACACTACACGCTACTTGATAATACCAATTATTGAGTAAAATTTTAGCTTTTACTAAACAATAACTCAATTTTATTCAGTATATTCTGAGGTATATTTGTGAGCCGAAAAGTAACCGTGTTTGCTGCGTGTGATGCTGGCGGTGAACAAAAAGTTGTGTTGCTCGCCTCGGATGCTGATAATTTCCTCTAGTTGCTTCCGGTGCAAGTAAATTGCCTTTTCGTATCATTCGTAAATAACGAATGCATGTTTCAGTTTTTTTTACAGCCACTGCATTTTCCGGAAAACGCTGACTAGAAAGAAATGTGGAGGTTCCGAGATTCCGAATAGTATTTCGATTGCTCGGAAATGAAAAGTAATGAAGTCTTCAAAGTTAACAATCTGTTTATTGATAGATTGGTCATGATAAGCACTTGCAAATAGCTAATACAGATACATTTTGGAGAAGCCTCTAGTTGACTCTAGTTGTCGCATAATGTCCAGGAACACCTCCCTTGGCATGCGGAAACGCAGAAAGTGTCGCTAAAGTAGTCTTGGAACAGCTTCTGATGACCGGAACGGAAATCACGGTCGACGTTGGGGTGTCATCAAAGATATGACCCTCTCCGTTTCAACTCTTGTTTATCCGCAGCCAAACTTCAAATCAGCATTATCTTATATCGTTTTAATGAAATGCATGCATTCACACACTCACCTTCAGCCAAACGAAAGAACAAATATTCCTTGTCGTCAGCTAACGGCGCACTACTGGCATTAACCATTATTTGGTCAAACCAATGAATGGCAAAATATTTGTAAAAAATCTGCGATCTCTGAAAATAAAAACTTCTGTTGAAAGATCGACAGTATGACAGGTGTTTGCGAGTTTAACAACAAGAAATAGAACACCGGTGCGGGGAACGCCAAGTTGGTCTATTTTAGCTAGTTCTATTCAAGTTTCGCTGATGCATATTAGGTATAAAGTTGATCTAAAAAGAGACCGCCGCTGAAGATGCCCTAATGCGCCAACTAGTCTTATGATTTGGTCATAAAACCACACAGAAGCCAATGAAACTAAATTAATTATAATAACAATTTGGATTTTTAAAGGGTCTTTGAATGTTTTAAAAATCAAGGCTGCCATTTGGAAAGGGCTTATTTTTAAATTATTATTTTTTCAAACTTAAGTGATAACACATTTAAATAAGATGGTTGATCCTGTTTATTACTAAACCTTCGAAGTATATTACAAGTTGGACAAAATATTGGAAAACAAAAGCTTTATCATAATATTTAAAGAATTGACTAGTGACTTGCTCAATTGTCTATATCAAAATTGGTAGATTTCATTAAACAAAATTCAATATATTCCTCAAACATTATTTTCGTGTCAGATGGAGCAGCGGCCCGTTATAAGAACAAAAATAACTTAGCCAGTTATACCCTCTCGAAGATCACGGTTGTCACCTTGTAGTAGGTAAGAGGGCTAATCCCATGCAAAAGGCCAGCATGGGAGACTAAGAACATGATCAGCAGTGGTAGTATCACACTCTACTTTCTTTAAATTGCCACGTCGTAGTATGTTTATTTGAAGGCACTAAAGGAGGTGTCTTACTGGCGGGTTTAGCCGCGATTCACTCTTATACGAAGCTGGGAACAATCTACAAATTCCTTCGAATAATTTAGGGAAACGACAAAAAGTGCACTTTTTATTTGCTTGACCACTCTTTCATTGCTGTTTACTCTCAAATTGTCATTGAATAAACAGTAAATATACCTACACACTTGGAATTCTTAATAATCTTATTGTTCCCATCATAATCGAAGAGGGTGAGCGTTTTGATCATGATTGTGAGCAACTAGTAATATGTCCTGATGTGTCAGGTGCAGATAATGCAAATATATATTATAATTTAAATGTACGATCTATACGACAGCCGTGATCAAGGCACTGACTCTAACAACATATTATTTAGCTAGGGATCAGACCTTCTGAACTGAACAAAGGTCATTGAAAAATGTAACTTAGGACAGATGCTGACAAGGAGTTAAAGGCTGGGGTTTTATAACAAGAATAGGACGCGGAGGGTCCGCTTAGGGAGACAAGTGGCCTTGAGGACAAAGAACAATTCTTCTCTATATCTTCTCTGTATTGTATGTCAGCTCCAAGAAACCTGCAGTCAACTTCACGTGATGACTATTCTGGAAACATTAAATGTCCGTATAGAGCTTACCTCATGTGGTCGGTTTTAATTGACAGTATATGGGACAGCAAATTTATTCTAAAACATGTGCTGAAATACTGTGGTATTCAGAACGAACAGTGGTCAAGTGGTCAACATAGACATAGACTGGTCATTCTGAGTATTCTGAATATCGGTACTAGCAGATAGAATAGACGATCGCAAAGGAATGGAAACTCGTGAGAAATAACATAGGTCATAAGTGAGTAAAAACTAACAACAAGCTTGCACATCATCAAGGTAAGAACTTCATAATTAACTATTCTAATTTGCAAAATTATACAAATAATTGAGACTCACCACTCACTATCTTATGCGATGGGTCAACTTATATGACATTAAAAGACCATGGCGGAATAATATAATCGGCCAAGACCACCAAGACTAGGAAATTGGTTTCAGACAAATATAACAGACACAATGAAAGGATAGTAAAAACAAAATTCAATAATGTAGAACACATGAAAAGAATAAGGCGAACATAAATAAATGAATCAGAAGAGGTGAGACGAAATAACGCCAATGACCAAATGACACAAAACAATGGACATGAACATAATGCAAAGAAAGGAGAAGCAAACCTGGGAAATGTAACACCTTTTGAGCCAGTGTCAACAGCGTCTCTATGGACGACATGATCCTTGCACAGCTGGTGAAATGCTTCAAAGGGAGTTAAGTTATGTCAGTATAACACACAATGGAACAATAACTTCTTATTTTTGGTTCGAGAAAACTGCTTCGGAAAACTTTCAAACAAATAACAATCCAACGGACTAGAGTACAAAAGACAGAAGGAACTTCGAAACAAATCATTCAATCTGAAAACGTGATACTGACTAACAAAATCACAAATAGACTATGGAAAAAAATAACAAAGAACAACATAACATAACAAAATTGTTCCGTGTACGGCTGGCAAAATGATTCGAAAGGATCTACGCAACGATATCATCAAAGGCCTTGCGTAGAGGTTTCTACTCTATTCAGAATCCCGCCAGTAAACCTTACAAAAAAAAAAAAAAAAACTTTGCCAGTTATGCCAATTTTAAAATATTTCTTATAGTGTATTAAAATCAATTTTACAATTTTTATAATTTTTTTCATAAAAGCTAAGACAATTTTCTAAAAGTCACTCATACATCACTTTTTTGTAAGGCTTTTTTCTTTTCGAGTAATGTTCACATAAAAAATTTATTGTTAGAAAAACTCCTTAAAAGTGACCATCTTGCAGTGCATGGCGAACTTTTAGGCAATTATATTACCTTTATTGAAAAACAATTCGTTCAATTCTAAGATAGTCATTTTTCGCAAATTGACTTTAAATTTTAAAATGTATTTTGTTCGATTTTACAATTTTTTTTATAAAAGTTAAGACAATTTTTTAAAAATCACTCATACATCATTTTTGTGTAAGTCTTGCCTATTTAGAGTTATGATGACATGAAAAATTTGTTGTTAGAAAAACTTTTTTTCCTTAAAAGTTAAGACAATTTTCTAAAAATCACCGATCCATCACTTTTTTGTAAGTATTTTCCTTTATGAGTTACGTTGATTAAAAAAAAAAATCGATCAAAAAACTTAAGCCCTTTTCAAATGATAGCCTACATACATTTTGACAAAAAAAAAACAAAGCATGCAAAGTTGCTTGAAAAGATATAGTCTTCACACCCACAAAGTTTCACTAGATTCTGGGAGGGTGCTGCCAACCACTGGATGAGTTGGCGTGAAATTCGTCAATAGAGATGGTTGTGCTCGTCAAGAGATAGTTTGGAAGAAAGCCTTTTAATCCGGACACATTAATCCGGACACTTTCAAATAACTGTAACTTTCGGAATATTGCACGTAAGAGTGATAAAATTTGCTGAGGAGTCCTTGATAAGAAGACTGATTGATGCTTACACTCCATGTTTAGTGTTCAAGATGGCGATGAATGATAAGCACGTGCACGAGCGGATTTTGTACGGACGTAAGGCAAAATTTGACTTGTCGATACGGGAACTGAGCATGGACATGATTGATCACCCGTTTTTGCCAGATCAGCTGTTATTACACTGATGATTACAGCATACATCGTCAACGAGTAAAAACTGATGATCCCAAACTAAGGAAATGCCGGTGTTTTGGTAAACGGTGTGCCGACTGACCTCGGCAGCGAATAAGATATTTACCTATTTTCCCGGTATATTCTCTGAACGAAAATGCACAAAGTTATTAAAGTAACTCAAATTTTGGCACTGATTAAAACCAACAGTAGAAATGCTGTTGGGGCCAATCACAAGAATACTTCAAAAAATCGAGTTTGAAGTCCGATTTAAACCATCAGTAAGGATGCTGTTGGAGCTAATCACAAGTGTGGATGGTTTTTTTTTTTCAAAGGAATACAAGAACACGTTAAAACATCGAGTTTGAGAACCGATTTAAACAAATGGAAGGGTTTTAGCACAATTTTAATAACTTTAAAAACATATTCAAATAGAGTAGATCCAGAAGCTTCATGGAATCCCAGTGCATCATCTTCCTATGATTGCGCCTGTGATATTTGCTGCAAAGTTTGGCCAAGTTGATTCCACTATATTGTTCTTCACTGACGGATCATTGATAGAGGAGTAAGCAGGCTTTGGTATATTTAATGAAATTTATAGCGCCAACCGTAAACTTCAAGCTCCTTGTTCCGTATATGTGGCTGAATTAGTGGCAATACACATTACGCTAGAAATTGTTGCCTCATTAATACCGGATCAGTGCTTTATTTTCACGGATAGTCTCAGTTCTTTAGAGGCTATTCGCTCATTGAGGCCGGTAAAGCACTCCTCGTATTTTTTTCATGAAAATACAGGAGCTTCTAAGTGCTTTACCTTCGCGTTATTTTATCATCACCTTTGTATGGGTCCCATCTCATTGTTCAATTTCGGGCAATGAGAAAGCGGACTCGCTTGCAAAGGTGGGCGCTATGGTTAGCTGGCAGGTTAAATGGAGTAAAGGAGATTCGGGGTGATGGGAACATTCTATCATCCCAAAGGTGTCGAAGAAATGTTGGTTTGCGGGTATGGATGTGGGTCGAGACTTCATTCGCGTAATGTCTTGCCTCATGTCCAATCATTATTCTTTGAACGCTCATTTATACCGCGTTGGGCTGAGCGACAGTAATCGCTATGAATGTGGACAAGGTTACCAGGACGCAGATCACATTATTTGGTCATGTGCTGAGCAACGTGGAGTCAGATCGGAGCTTTATGATTCCCTTCGGGGTCGAGGTAAACAACCCAATGTACCAGTTCGAGATACACTAAGGTTTTTTTTGCACGGGTGATACGCTCCACTTTTTGTATGGAACCGTGTAAAAAAAGACTAAATAGAGTTGATAAATTCACATGCTTATACAATTTATATTGCTTCGATTTTGTTTGTATGCGTTACCTTTCCATAAAATTATCAAAATACATTTTTAAAATTTTGAGTATTTACACCAAAAATTGTGATTTTTTGAAAAACTGCCATATGATTACTTTTGGCCCAAAACGTAAAATGTGATTTGAATAAGGTCGATAAGTTGTTCCGTTCTGAAAACAACCCGTGTAAAAAATAGCCGTGCAAAAAAAACCTCAGTGTATTTTGGCTGTACGTGATCTGGAGTTTATGAAACTCATTTATGTTTTTGAGACTAACATTAGCCTTATATTGTAGTTAGTTTAACATGTATGTTTAGTATAAGTTTTGTTTCTGTGTTTGTGTGTTTTTTTTCCTTTTTTTTCAAAAATGTTCAAGTAAAAAGAAAACCAAAAGCTGTATAGTTTTAAGTTTTTTGACAAATCATAATATAAAATAAATGTGTTATGTAAACCATATTTTAAATTCCCGTTAAATTTTTAGTCCTAATTACCTTGAGACGGCCGCGAGTAATCGGCTCTATCCCCTTAACTTTAGTTTAAAGATTTAGTTTTAAGATACCTGATGTATACAAATATGAAAAATAGGCTCTGTAAAGTTGATTCGATTGAGCCTGTACAAATAAATGATTAATAAAACTAAATCTTCCCATTCTATCAAAATGTGTATGATTGTAAAGTTTTCTGAAAATCTAGAACAAAAATCTTGGTGCATCTTGATGCGATACTAGGAGATATCCGTGTGTTAAGCGGGTATTCCCGATTCTAATCCTAGTAAATGCCCGTAATACCTGGATTGGATGAACTCCATTCTATTTGTCAAGCTTCCCACATTTGCCTGACTATAAATCTATTCGCATCGAGTCTAGGAAGTTTCTCATACACCATGTCTAAAGATGTTCCATCGTTTGCTAACGAGTCCGCTTCTTCATTTCCTGGGACTCCTGAATGTCCAGGATCCCACACAAAGCATATGTCTTTATTGATCGCTGCATCTTCACAGTACCTAAAGAACCTGTTTCACGTGCCCTTAGACTGCTTGTACTATCGAAGAGAATAACTCTAGACAAAATAGTCAAAAGGTCAGTTTAAGCAATGGATGCATTCAAAACTATTATGAAAGAAAATTATAACGAAGATTACAAAATGGTTACCGACGGATCGAAAAACGAGTGAATGGTGGGATTTGGTGTTCTTTTCTGAGAACTTGAAAATAAAAGGCAGAATCAACGAAGAATGTTCAGTTTTTTTCCGAAGAGACAATGGCTATATACATAGCAATACGCAATACCAAATAATACAAGAAGACAGTTCTAGACAAAATCGTCAAAAGGTCGAAAGTAACATTTGTAAACAATGACCTCTAGCGTATTTTTCTGGGATCTGCATGCTCCCACAACCAGAATAGCACCAGAAACAGATAGAGGGAGTTATTACCTTCCCATCGGTAGTGGATATAGATGTTAGCAACCTGGCATTTCCAGGAAAATTACGGTTTAAGTCATTGTTTACAATGTTCCTTTCGACCTTTTGACGATTTTGTCTAGAACTGTCTTCTTGTATTATTTGGTATTGCGTATTGCTATGTATATAGCCATTGTCTCTTCGGAAAAAACTGAACATTCATCGTTGATTCTGCCTTTTATTTTCAAGTTCTCAGAAAAGAAAATCCCACCATTCACTCGTTTTTCGATCCGTCGGTAACCATTTTGTAATCTTCGTTATAATTTTCTTTCATAATAGTTTTGAATGCATCCATTGCTTAAACTGAGCAAGTGATGACATCATATTTAGGATTCATAATCGTTAGTAAACTCTCGCCGCCGAGTAATAGAAAACCGAAAAATTACGAAACGCGCAACACCCGACAACAAAGCAACGACACAACCGTTCACAGCCGATGTTCGAAGCAAACTCTTTTTCGTTAACTTAAAAATTTTCACAACCGCACATCACAAATTACCTCACTACTGTAATTGAATCAATCACGTAGAAGCTTCTAAAGCACAACCCACGCTAAATTACGATTGAGGGTCCTGGTAAAAGTAAGACTCCGTAGATGCATTTCGTACCTTCTGGCAACTTTATGCTTCTATTGATGTCCAAGCTCATCGTTCCTATAGCCACTGATTTCATTATCTCCAATCCGATCCAAAAAAAACAGCAATATTTTGTGATATATGATACATCAACACAGACGTCTTCCAAATTTGGCAGATTGGCATGCAATCGATGGAGAACCACCTGATACCTTCCCTAGCAGCACACTTGTTGCAAATCAGTAAAGTAACTTCAATGTGATTCAATTAAGTTACAACCAAGTAATTGCAACCAACTATCACACTCCCCCCCCTAATATATATATATATGAGAAAATGAATATCTTTCTATCTGTCTGTCAGTCTGACCCTTATAGACTCGCAAACTACTGAACCGATCGGCGTAAAAATGCCTTATGATGGTTTAAGACCACTCCCTCTTCCCAGACAACCAAAATGCACGTATATTGAAAATTGTCTTTATGATATACAATCACATATGTAAGCATACAAATCGTATAGAATGCAAAAAATATGGCTTATACGTGCAAAAGTGGAGGCCATATACGTGCAAATTCCATTGTTTTCTTTTACGAGTTGATTTGATATCGTATGCGATTGAATTTGTAACAACAATTTCTGTTTAACAAGCTTTGCGATGTTTATCCGATGTAGTTTGTAACGCAGTACGATGAATAAATGACACATCGTATATAAGTCGAAAATTTGCACTCTTTACGATTCAACTTAAACATAACACGATAAAGGCCACAGTTAATTGCGATATTGACTTGAAATATAGGAATATACGATACTATTTGAACACTGTTATACGACTTGTGGTTGTCTGGGTTTTGGAATAAAAAGAGGGGCGCACATACAAATGAAACTTTTTTTTTGCATAGCTCGAGAATCAATCAAGCATATGGAATGAAAATGTTCATGACGAGAATTTTGAAGGCAAAACGTGTTTTTCTATGGTAGAGACCCCTCCTCCTTCTCAAATTAAACACGAATTTCAACCAAACAGGAGAGTTATCCATACTGTTATGAAAATTTCTAGACAGGCTTTTTTTGGGGCTGGAGAACCTTCTGATGGTAATGATGGTTCGAGACACCGTTTACCTCTCGAAGGGGGGAGGGGGGTCCATTACAAATGAAACACGAATTTTTGCATAACTCGAGAACTAATCAGGGAAATGGAACCATATTTAGCAGTTTTTGTAGGCAGAATTTCTTTCAATGGTAGTTCGAGACGGAACCTTTCTCTGAAAGGAAGTGGAGAGGAGGGGGGGTCTCTCATACAAATGAGACCCAAGTTTCAACCAAACATGAGAATTATCCAGGCAACTAAATCACAACATGTGTATTTCTTGGGTAAGAAGCATGTCCTGATAGAAGTTTGAACCCCTTCTTAGTCAAGAACGGTGGTTGTTTAAGCTATTCTCATTGCAACATTATGCACAAGAAGTTAATCTAAGGTTATGCAAGAGAAAATTTCGTTCAAACTGACAGGACACGACATAGTTTGAAGATAAAAATTTAGTCTATGAAATGCTATTACACAGAAAGAAAAACCGTTGTTGACACTAACAATCCGAGAGTTAAATGAAAAACACACACCTACTTTTTCTGCAGAAATTACACAATATAATATGTAACAAAACTCATTTCGCCAAAAAAAAAAAAACATAAACGCGCCAGTTCTATTAAAGTTTCATTCAATTTGTTCCGAGGCTCACACCAGGTTCAGCTAGTATTCATATATTGGTTATCACTCTCGAAGATTATGGTTGTCACCTTGTCGTAGGTGAGAGGGCTAATCTAATGCAAAAGGCCAGCATGGGAGACCAAGAACATGATCAGCAGTTATAGTATCATACTCTGTTTTCTTTAAATTGCCTCGTCGTAGTACGTTTATTTAAAGGCACTGAAAAATGTGTGATACTGGCGGGTTTAGCCGCAATTCACTCTTAGACGAAGCTAGTAATAATCTACAAATACCTGATATCAAATAATTTAGGGAAACGACAAAAAGTGCACTTTTCATTTGCTTGACTGTTATTTCACATGCACTTCACTATCAAAATAAGTGATTGTTTTGATCATGATTGTGAGCACTTAATAATTAGTCTTGATGTTTCAGGTGCAGAAAATTCTAATATTTATTATAATTTAAATGTGCGTTCTATACGACAAAGCACTTACTCAAACCACATATTATTTAGCTAGGGATCAGACTATTCGAACTGAACAAAGGTCATTGAAAAGTGTTACTTAGGAGAGATGCTGACAAAGAATGAAAGCCTAAGGTTTTATGAATAGAGTAGGACGCGGAGGGTCCGCTTAGGGAGGCGTTAGCCTTGAGGCCATAGAACAATTCTTCTCTATATCGGTTAGCTTTGCTTTGATAGTCTCTTGGATTAAAGTCATCCCATGGGTCGAATTTTCCACCTTGTCGACGGTGAGAAGGATTATCTCATGCTATAAACGTGCATTTGAGACCAAGAATCTGACTAGTAGTGAAAGTATCACAAATTTCAGTCATGTTTTCATTGCCACGTTGTAGAACGTTTAGATAAAGGCACTAACATCAGGTGTGATACTGGCGGGTTGTGCTGCAATGCACTCTTAGACTTCTTACTTTCAATCGAAGGGAAAAGACTAAGAGTACACTTTTCGTTTTCGTGACAATTTATGTTGTTATTCATCCATTTGTTTTATGGAATGAATAACCAAAATACCTGGTTTGTTCATGGTATAACAACTGAATGTACGCCCTTTTCGAAAGAGGTGATTGTTATGATCAGGGTTATTATCTGACTGTTCGAAATGAAGCACACAGGAACAAACAAGTGTAACCAAAGTCTAATTTTTTGTTTTGTTTAAAAGTTCACACCGGATTTAGCTAGTATTTATATACTTTGATTGTTATTTTTTGTATTCTCCCTAGCGTGGAAGTAACGATCTTTGATGAAGTTTTCAGAAGCAGATAATTTCTCATCTCCATGCGAAGCGCTAGGAGTGGACAGTAATATTATTGCTAGAACGAATAGAAAGAATTCATATATTGGTTATAGTTTCTTCCATAAAAGGTCCACTTAACAATCAACATTAGAGCTGCATTCTTTCTTCATTCACAAAAAAACTCAGATCATGTTTTGAAAAGACAATGCCACCAACTAATTTCCAGTCAACTGTACTGCTTGGCTAGTCATTCCAATAACTGTATAGGTTGTTTCTGCTCTATACTGTTCAGCGGTTCACTTTACCAGAATTAATTCGTAAATTTAGCCCAAACAATGCAATTTTTTCGCACATTACAGTTAACGACCCACCATTAACCGTAACGCAATACTTACTTCAGCCAGCCACTCAAAATAGCACAGTTAAAGAGTGACATAAGTTTGAATGCTATCATAAACCTAAAGGCACAACTGTTTTTGAATGCTTTAGCAGTCTGAACTTTATCGCCACCACCAAATCCACCGCAAAACAATAGAATAGGCCTCGTCTCACACCTCGTCCGCCCAAGTGAGTCAGCATCTTTTGTTACACCGAAAGGCCGTACGGAATGACAGATTCCGCGCGCCGTTTGAACGTGACTTTTCGTCTTTTAGCATTTCCTAACACTTGCACTGCGCGCCACGAGTGAGTCGCTGTCTAGTCATCGTCGTCATTAAATGGTTCCTTTGTACACACTTACAATACCGAAGCCCGTCTCCGAAATTAAAAATATAAGCAACGCGCGCTCGTTCCAGAGACGTCTTGTCTGCCACGGTTGTTTCTGAAATAATTATGCCCCCAAGGCCAACTAGATACAACGACGCTGCAAATCCTGGGACATTTGTTGTTTCAAATTACCGCCATGTGTCGAGAGAGTCCGTTGTAATTTTCGCAAACATTGCAAGCAGCGCGGCAATTATCAGCGTCTACATTTTAACAACCATTGGCGGCAATTTATTCTCCCAGGAGAATGAGATTTTCCCTCCTTTCCCAACGCGAATGGAATTCCTGAGGAAAGCAGCAAGTAGCCGATTGGTGTCACTGTGCCAGACACGTCGATAGAATAACAATCAATCGAAGAATTATTTAAGGGCACCTCTCCGTCGAAATCCCAGCAGGCGGCAACGGTGCGCGCCTCGGTGCTAATCAAACACGGCACGAAAAAACAAAAAGTCAAAGATCGAGGCATGCTCTGACACCCGCCCCGCGCAGGTCGTTTCCTTGGTTTTAGAAAATGGAATTGCTTGCATCTGCAGAGGGCCCAGCATATCGATTTCGAATTCAATTTTCACCCTTTCTCTTTCGCCGTCGGAACGTGTCGTGCGGAATCATTTGCCGGACTTACTACTTGGTATTTGTCTTTGGCCTGTTGTGCCGAGTTCAATTGGATGTTGTACGCTTTTACTTCTGTTCGAAAGGATAAATTGGAGGTTATGTTTTGCACCCTAGTATGGAGGGATGGAATCGGGAAGGCAGCCGTGTTCGAACCCGCGGGGGTTCGCGCCTTCGGATTTCAATTGGCAGCAATTTGCCACTAGTCTGGTTGCGGTCAGCCAGCCGTCGAAGCCACCAGTAAATCATAGGGAAAATTGACTGATCATTAGGAAGAAAGTTGCTCGCTGGGAAGATGGATTGCTTCTTAGTTGGAAGAGAAGGGATTGACGAATTTCACGCCAACTCATCCAACGGTTGGCAGCACCCTCTCAGAATCTAATGAAACATTTGGGGTGTGTAGACTATGTCTTTTCAAGCAGCTTAGCATATTTTGTTTTTATCAAAATTTATGTTGACTACCATTTGAAAAGGGCTTAAGTTTTTTGATCGATTTTTTTGTAATCAACGTAATTCAAAAAGAAAAGACTAAGAGAAAAGTTATGCATGGGTGAATTTTAGGAATTGTCTTAACTTTTATGAAAATAATTATAAAAATTGTAAAACCAATACTTACACGCTAAAAAAATAAAAATTGAAAGTTAATTTGCAAAAAATGACTATCTTAGAATTGGACGAATTTTTGTTTTTCAAGATACCGTAGAGCGGGGTGACTTCGATCATACGGGGTGACTTCGACCGCCAAGTCCGATATTTATTCAATTTAAAATTATCCTTCTCCAAGTGCCTGAATTTTTTAAGCTTTGAACCATATATATTCAGCATTTTTAAGGGTATATAAATGCATTTGTTCTTAGCATTTCTCTATTTCCTTCGCTATAAAAACAATATTTTTAAAAAATTGCTCCTTATGGTACTTTTTACCAAGCCCAACAACAATCATATATTCAAGCAATAAAATGATTTTAAAAAATCGACAACCACATTTTCAGATTACTTATGCATTCGTCTTCTAAGCTAATCGAAAAAATATTAATTTTGTATACATGAACAAATTAATGAATAAAAAAAAATATTTTGATCGTAAATTAAGAGCAAACGAATAAACGCGACAACCTTCTCGAAGTGTTGCACTACCTTCCATTCTGTCACTTTTTGTTACTGTTACTGTTACTTTTGAAAATTCATTAATTACGCCACGCAAAATGGTTCGTTTTTCTACACAAAGCCCTCCCACCTTGGTCACCCTTTTGTATGGTTCTTTTGGATCGTCACGGTCTGTAAAATCCCCTTCCCCTAAAAATATGATGATATTAACGAACGTTTCCTTAGCTGTTAATGACTCGCATTATTCTTCGTGAATCGCATATCAGTACCATATTTTCTTAATCCATATGGGACGGATATGCGATTCACGGCTGTGTTGGCGTCCTTACACCGGTGTAGTACCGAAATAAAAACGACATGAGGGAGGTATTTCTGTTTGTCTAATATTATGGTGAACTACTGAAAAATAGCAATGGATGGGTCGCTCATAAATTATGTCATGCTTTTAATGGAAGGGAGCTTTGAGAATTGTGATAATCTGTACACAAAATTTAAGTTCCATGAAAAAACATGACAAAGGGGGAGGGTTTTGGAAATGGTCCTTTTTTGCGTGACATAACTAATAAACGTTCCCTTTGGGGAATCATCCACCCCTGTGCTATTCGGAAGACATCTGCATCAAACGGTTTGCATAAAAATTTGGTGTTTTTTTATTTATTTAAGCAATTCAAATGAATAAAATTGATTTTGATCGAAGACACCCCATTATTGAAAATTGACCGCGGGAATTAAGCTACTTTTTTAAAGTTCATCTGACAAATAAAATTTCTAAAATTTTTATGTAGTGTTATACTACAGATACTGGTTTAAAACATTTAAAACAAAATTTTAAGATAATTTTCGTAGAAAATTTCAAGAAATAGTTCAAAAAGTGATCGAAGTCACCCCGTTTTACGGTAATATAATTGTCTAAAAGTTTGCAATACATTGCAAGATGGGCCCTTTAAAGGAAAAAAAAGGATTTTCACAAAAACTTTTTCATGTCTTATTTTCACCGTGTATCACGCAAACTCGTCTAGTTATGGTCTTGAACACCCCTACGGAACCCAATAAAATGTAGCAGTCATAATGAATCAAATGTATTGAACATTTGGTACAAAACAAAAATCATCTCTACTAACATTTGAAAAGGGTCAAAAGCATTAAATTTCCCTTGACATCGGTAAAACAGAACCAAAA
Source organism: Aedes japonicus (assembly GCA_034211315.2). NCBI lineage: Eukaryota > Metazoa > Arthropoda > Insecta > Diptera > Culicidae > Aedes > Aedes japonicus. The sequence goes on along the minus strand of JASCZW010006383.1, from coordinate 71,816 downwards.
GTGTACGTTTACACGGTGTTCAATAAGTTCGGATACACTTTCAAAATTTGTTAAAAAAATGAAAACATGTTTTTTTATTTTTTGGATTTATGTTATTGAAAGCTATGTTTACAAGGAACGTTTACAACATTTCTCTTGGAATGACCCCCCCTTTGTACTCCTTAACGAGCTTCAAACGTTTCTCGAACGCGTCGCAGGCGGCACGCACGGACTGCATGGGCATTTCGTCCCAGATTTTGAGAATTACCGTCTTGAAATGATCCAAAGTGCTGACCTTGTATTCGTTCAGCTTCGCCATCATATAGGACCAAACAAAAAAGTCCAGAGGATTCAAGTCCGGGGAGCTGGGAGGCCACAAAGTTTTGTCCAGAAAGTCGGTTAAATTGTCCCGACACCAGGCTTGAACCACATTTGCCGTATGGGCTGGTGCACCGTCCTGCTGGAACACGTAGTGCTCATCGCCGTAGAGGCTTCGGAGACTGGGGCAACAACCTTTTCCAAAACCTCAGTTTTGTAGTACGCCGCGTTGATTTTGACGTTTTTTTCAATAAACACCAAGGGTAGCTTACCACGTTTGCATACTGCCCCCAAACCATCACCGACGCGGCACTTTGGAACCGAGGGATGTTTATATTGGATTCAGGAATGCTGTCCCTCGATGGCGCCCACACCCGGTCATTTTGCACATCAGTGCGGCTGCTGCAGCACGAACAGTTTCTCGTCCGAAAAACAAACTCCTGACCAGCGTGCCGGAGAGGATCCTCTTAGCTCGATCCAACCGCTTTTTGCTGGTAGCCTCCGAAACGCCATGGACCTTACGTTTTTTGTAAGGCCTGAAACCAAGGTCCTTGGTGAGTATGGTGTGAGCGGTACCAATGGAAACGTTGAGATCTGCAGCCGTTTTCCGGATTGAGCGGTTCTTTTGCGCCGAATTCGCTCCTCACGATCTTGATGACCCGTGGCGTCCTCGCTGAACGCGGCCGACCGGATCTCGCACGGTCATTGGTCGAGGACGTCTCCCGGTATCGCCTGATGGTCGTAGACAAAGTTCCGCTTGACCCCATGCGATTTCAGCAGCCGGAATATATCGCCGGGTCGCTCACCGTTCAAAAAACGCTTAATTACGAAGTCCCGATACTCTTTCATCGCGCGTAACAAACGAACAACAACTAACAGAATGTCAACACCGCGCACATTCGGTAGCGTATGAATGAAGCTAAAGCTGACACCAATACCAATGCAGAATATGTACATGGCGCATACCTACGCAATGATGAAAACTTGTATTCGAACTTATTGAACACCGTGTAAGTACAAGTCTGATTGTTCGGATATTCCTAGTTTTAGAGGTGATTCAAATATGGCTTCGTTTATTGGGAGGGGGGGGGAGGGTTTCGTTAGGAAGGTCAAGATTTGTTACACAATGTGTAGAAGGTATGGGAAAAATTGTGAGGGAGGTTAAAAAACTGAAAGAATTGCGGACGAAAAAATTCTAATTTGATAAGACTTGATGCATATCCATTTAAAGAGGATTCAAATATGACGTTATATGAATTTTCGAAATACTGTTTATGTCAATGAAAAGTCATAGGTTTTTGATTGGTAAGTGTTTTATCTATGTAGATAAAAATGGATTTCTGTCAGTCTGTCTGTCTGACCCTAATTGACTCGAAAACTACAGAACCGATCGGCGTTTTTAAGATAGTTAGAGACCCCTCCCTCCTCTGAAAGGGGGGGGGGCTCCCATACAAATGAAACACATATTTCTGCATAACTCGAGAACTGATCAAGGAACCCAAATTTAGCATGCGGAAGTTTTTGGAGGCAAGAAATGTTTCTATGGAAGTTTGAGCCCCCTCCCCTCTCTAGAAAGGGAGGGTTCCATACAAATGAAATAGAAGTTTCTGCATATTTCAAGAACTAATCAAGCAAATGGAACCAAATTTGGCCTGTGAGGTTTTTTTCTAGAGAGGTTTTTTTCTAGAGAAGGGGTGCTGTCATACAAATGAAACTGAAATTACTTCATAACTCTAGATCTAATAAAGCAAATGGAACCAAATTTGGCTTGCAGGGATTTTAAAGGCAATAAATTTTTCAAAGGTAGTTCGAAACCCCTCCTCCCTCTGTGGTAGGGTGGGGGGGTGCTCCCAAACAAATGAAGAACAAGTTTCTGAATAACTCAAGGACTTATCAAGTAAATGGAATCATATTTGGCAGGTGGTGGTTTTAGAAGGCAAGAAATGTTTCTAAAGTAACTTGAGACCCCTCCGCCCTCTAAAAGAGGGGGGCTCTCATACTAATGAAACACAAACTTGTGCATAACTCAAGAACTAATCAAGCATTTGGAACCAAATTTGGCATATGGAGGTTTTTGGAGGAGAGAAATGTTTCTATGAAAGTTTGAGACTCCTCCACCATCTGGAAGGGGAGGGGAGGGGAAGGGGCTCTCAAACAAATGAAACACAAATTTCTACATAACTCGAGCACTAACAAAGCAAATGGAATCAAATTTGGCATGTGGATTTTTTGAAGGAGAGAACTATTCCTATGGTGGTTGAAGACCCCTCTGCCCTCTGAATTGTGGGGGGGGGGGGCTACCATAGAAATGAAACGCAAATTTCGGCATAACTCGAGAACTGATTAAGTAAATGGAATCAAATTTGACATATGAAGGTTTTTGAAGGAGAGAAATGTTTCTATGATGGTTTGAGACCCCTCCGTCCTGGAAGGGGGGTTCCAATACAAATGAAACACAATTTATTGCATAACTCGAGAACTAATCAAGCAAATGGAAACAAATTTGGAATATGGTGGTTTATGAAGGAGTGAAATGTTTCTATGGTGATTTGAGACTCCAACACCTTCTGAAAGTGTGGAGGGGGGGGGGGATCTCCCATACAAACGAAACACAAATTTCTGCATAACTCGAGAACTAATAAAGCAAATGAAATCAAATTTGGTTTGTGAATTTTTTTGAAGGAGAGACATATTTCTATGGTGGTTAGCCCTCTGAGAGGGGGGAGGGCTTCCATACAAATGTAACGCAAATTTCTGCATAACTCCTGAACCATTCAAGCAAATGAAAACACATTTGGCAATTGGTGGGTTATTGGACGCAGGATTTTTAAATATATTAAAATGAATTTATATCTGACTGTCTGTCTGAAAATATGTATCCAGAGATTTTTGGGGCTGGGGTAGGTTCTTATGATTGTTTGAGACTGCTTCCCTCTTCTGGAAGGGGGGAGGGCTTCCATACAAATGAAACACAAATTTCTGCATAACTTAAGAACTAATCAAGCAAATGGAACCAAAATTGGTATGCGGGGTTTTTTGAATGCTTGTTTCTTGCAAGATTTGTTTCTATGGTGATTTGAAACACAAATTTCAACCAAACCTGAGAATTATCCTAAGGTAACTAAGCAACAAACTGTGTACTGTGCGCACCGAGATCAGCTAGTTTTATATATTTTTTATATGTACATCTTCACGTATTAGCAATTAACATAGCTTCATAAATTTAATTTATAAAACTTTCACATACAAAGTGAATTTCTTTGGATTTTCTTTTGAATCAAGAAACTTTTTAGCTGATATTTGATTTTCTAAAATAGTACAAAGCAATGAACCTGTGCGACAGGTTTTTTCTTTACGTGGCTAGTTCTTCTGACATTTTTTCATACTGTTCTGCTGATATGAAGCAGAAATTCAGTTTTGTAATACTTTTATTTGACTGTTCAACTGTCCAGTCATATAGTTCTCGAGGAGTTTTGCTTGTGTTTCCATGATCTTGATCAAGGCTTGCTATCTTTGCCATTCGCTTGAGATTACCACCAATAGCATTACATGGACCTTTCCCATAAGACTTCAAAATCAATATATGGACTTGAAGTTACACACGCTGGCAAATTTAGAATGGGCCGCTGTTCCATCTGACATGAAAATTGAGCAATATAATGAATTTTGTTTAATGAAATCTATCAGTTTTGATATGAAAAAACAGAACTGCTATTGTGTCATGGTTCAATACTTCAGATATTATGATAAAGCTTTTGTTTGCCAATTTATTGTCCATCTTGTAATATACTTCAATGGTTTGGTAATAAACAGGACCAACAACCAGGACAGCTTTTGATTATCACTTGAAGATGCGATAGGAGACCATTGCCCTGATATTCCTAAATGTAGCACGTTGTAAATTCTTATTATCTTCCATAACCAAACACAATGGAATTGAGTAAACGAGTACTCAACGGGAATGATCTCTCATATGCATCCGTCGAACCATTTTGAATTGCCGTTGTGAGAATATCACCATGAAAATCTCACATGCACATAGCGCGTTACCAATCACTAAAGCCTTTTTTTTTGTTCTCTTGCCTATCCTATGACCTCGAGTAATACCAAACATCCTAAAGTCAACTCTTCAAAAGGTAGGGGAAACACGGACCCATTGCAACACCGAGACAACACAGAGCAATAAGCAAAGAACGGTATAAACCCTAACCAATTTTACTTTCAGTTAAATTATCTATCACAAAGTAAGCAATCAAATGACCATTACAAAATATACTGAATATCCACGACCTTATATATAACGGGGAAAGGAAGGGACCATCAGGGCACCCAAGTGAAACGATTTGGATAGGGAACATGGGACTACCTCCTCCCTATTGTTAAGATTTCGCGGAACGAGGGCTCCTCGACCCCATCTATTGGGTTTATTATGTCAATCGAGGGCTCGATTCTAATGCTGTGAGTGTAAACTTGCTTTTGGAAGGAAATTCACTTTCCTATATTCGTGAGTTTCGCATAAGTGTATCTGCCCCCCTCAAACGTTTTTGGCCCTTCATACAGGAGCTTGATGATCATAAACTACAATAGAATCCTGATCAAATCGTTTTTCAGATTATTCCACTGCTCTGGAAAGTTACCTTGCTACAATAGATGGTAGTATTTTATCATCATCATCATTTCATCAAACCAACCACCTTATTTAATTGTATTATCACCAAGGTTTAAAAAATTATAAGCCCTTTGCTCAGAGAGCTTCCTTGAAGACGAATACAAGCGAAAGTCACGCGTAACACTTAAAAATGGCATATCAGCTTTTGTAAACAAAACTTGTAGCTATTGAGACACACATACAGGAGTGGCACATAAGTATGTTTGATTGTATTCGAAAGCAATACTATGGGACATTTCCGGAGATGAAAAGTGACGATGGCACAAGAACCAGTTCTCTGAACAAAATTCGTGATTTTTTCATCCGCTCGGGTGCGTCGTACGCAGCGTACACGAACCTACACTACCACTCATTCAGTTGGTCGTGCTCACAAAGACTCTCGCAAGAGGTACTGCTTCACCTATAGATAAGGCACATGGCATTATGCATTATGTTTACGGTGTTTTGACATACGAATACATCGTCATTTGACAAAATGCGTCACCTCTCACCGTTCATAATTGAGTTCTCCCACTTCTATTATTATATTTGCGAGAAAAAAAAAGACAGCAGTGTTCATTTTAAACATTTGATTCATTTTTGAATTCATTTCATTCAAGAGTTTATAGTTTCAGTAAGAATGCTTCCAAATAGAGATATTGCGACATTGTATATTGAGTCTGGTCGAAGCAAGAAGCACATAACTTCATTATTCGGTGCGAGTTCGCGCTACTTAAAACACTACATTAAATATTGGTTCTTCCAGTATGCAGCGAAAAGCGCGTAAAATGGACAAATACCGATGTCATTTAATTCCCAGACAGTTCCACAAAAGAGCATTGTATTTTTATACATTATAATTTGTGAAACTTTCGAGAACCACTTGTTATATCTAGTTTTTCCAATATGTGGTGAAAATCGTGCAAAATGGACAGTTCCTGACGTTTTTACAAGACGATATTGCCTCCGTTTGATTCTCCAGATATTTTCACAATACTAAGGCACAAATGGGTTCAATATTATCAAAGCTAATATGATAAACGCAGGATTATTCAATTTTTCTTCAAAAATAAGGGGAAAATCGGGCAAAATGAGTTACTTCCCGAGGTTTGCACAAGACGACATCCCCTTCATTCAATTTTCCAGACATTTTCATAATATTGCCGTGCATTTGATTTTATTGTAGTGCACGGCTATTTCAAAAACCGCATTATATATATTGATTCTTCCAATATGCAGGGAAAAGCGGGTAAAATGGACAATAACTGACGTCTACACAAGTCGAAATCCCCTCCATTCAATTCCCCAGACAGTTTCACAATAGTGCATTGCATTTTTATACATTCTAATTCGCGGAAATTTCGAAAACCACATGACATATCTAGTATTTTCAATATATGAGGAATATCGGGCAAAATGGACAGTTCCTGAGGTTTTTACAAGACGATATTGCCTTCATTGGATTCTCCAGACATTTTCTCAATAGTAGATCCCAAATGGGTTCAATATTATTAGTGAAAATATGATAAATGTAGGATTATTCAATTATTTTTTCAAAATTAAGGGAAAATCGAGCAAAACGAGCCATTTCCCGAAGTCTGCATAAGTCGACATCCACTTCATTAGATTTTCAAGACATATTCATAATATTGTAGTGCAGTTGAATTGATTCTAATGCGCAGCTATTCCAAAAATCGCATTTTATCTATTGATTCTTCCAGTATGTAGGGAAAAGCGGGTAAAATGGACAATAACTGATGTTTACAAAAAACGACATACTCTTCATTTAGTTCCCCGGACAGTTCCACAATAGTGTATTGCATTTTTATAGATTCTAATTCACCCAAATTTCCAAAACCACATGGCATATCTAGTACTTTCAGCATGTGGGGAATATCAGGCAAAATGGACAGTTGCTGACGTTTTTTAAAAAACAATATTACCTCCATTGGATTCTCCAGACATTTCCACAATAGTACAGCACAAATGGATGCAATATTATCAGAGGTAGTGTGATAAATGTGTGATTATTCAATTTTTCTTCCGAAATTAGGGGCAAAATGAGCCATTTTCCGGGGTCTGCTCACGATAGAACTATCACCATTTGATTCCTCGCATTTTTTTACATAAGATAAGCTATTTTACAGGGCACTTATCTAGCGGCCTTTAAATAGTAAAAATTTCATAAAAGTTATTCCCTAAAAGTCACTCATACGTCACTTTTTTGTAAGTCTTTTCCTTTATGAGATATGTTGGTTTAAAAAAATCGATAAAAAAAAAACTTAAGCCCTTTTCAAATGGTAGTCTAGATGAATTTAAAAAAAAAAATAAGGTATGCAAAGTTGCTTGAAAAGACATAGTCTACCCACCCACAAAGTTTCATTGGATTCTGACGAAGACGAGTTGGCGTGAAATTCGTCGATTTCGTTGTCTGGTGATGGAACCAAAAAATGCCCTCAAATAAACGATGAAGGGAGGTCTACTGTATCAATGTCAACAAGTAAGCCCATTCAGACGCATCAAAATGCATCCAAGCGCCGTAACATCAAAGTCGATTGCCACCGCTTCATTTCCGTCGGATCACATTGCACGCGTCGATTCACGATCGACATAAGGCGAAAGTGAATGACGACGCAATGTGCCCTATTCGCCATCACTGGTAATCACTTGATCTTGGCTAATGGATTGTAAATTGGCACTGAAAGTTAAATTAATCCTCTGTTCATAGGGCAACTCAACATTCGAGACGTTGCAACAAGATGCGCTTTCCTGGCGCCACTGTGAGAGTCGCCGTTTTGCGCGCATCGTTTGAACGATCGAATGGATGCGCTCTGCAACTCAAGGACTGGATGCCGATTCATATCATCAATAACGATCGCAAGTGCGTTCGCTTTGCAAAAAATAAAAAGTGAAATCATTAAAATCCACCCAAAGAGCCGGCCCATCAGCTGGAGCCGAGCTGGAGATAATTATTTTGGTTTTCTGCGAACGAAATAATAAGGAAAATGCTGTAATCTGAGCGCAAAAGTGGGAAATTGAACTGCTCGTTTATAACGGGGTAGCGAAATGAAAGGGAAATCACTGAACAGCAGCAGTTGTTATGAAAATGAAAATGATGAAAATTGAAAGGTGAGCTCCACAACTCGGCACGGTGTGAGGGGGCCAAAGCAACCAACTGACTTACCAATTTACGATAATTGCAAAACAAAGCAGATCAGACAAAACCAGAGTGATTCGCGCTCTGCGATGAAGATTGACTTGAACCTGGTCATTGCCATTATCCACCACGTATGCGTTCAGGTAATTATGGGTTGGAAAAAAAAGAACCAGCACTTGTCTAGGGATCGCAAAAAAAAAACAGGGAGAAGATCTTAAGTAGTCTTTATACACGCTTTGTAACAAGAGGATTAAAATGTTAAAGAGTATCAACAACATTTTTCGTAGCTTCTTGTTTCTGCTCTTTGTGTAAAACAACATGCGCTCGGTTAAGAGTTACGTCGGGATTGAGTATTTTGCTTTTCCACGCTTCCAGTTTTTCGACGTTTAAAATCCAGAACAGAGTACGGCGGGTTGCTGTGGTGCGCCTTCCCAGAGCATAGAAGCGCATGGAACAACAAACAACATTGCCCAGGCCAGCAGCAGCGCTAGGGAAAAACCCATGCATAGTCATGAAAGAAAGCGCTAAAAACTCTTAACAACAAAGTATGCGAGTGAGATTTGGTGTTTATTTACTTGCTCTTCCTCGGCTCGTTCGTTCCCCCTTCCAATCGGTTTTCGGTCTTCGGTTTGTTTATATTGCTTTCAACGCGCTCGAAGCTGCCAGAACACCGAATGCAGTGTGAAGCTGCTCTTGATCTTGGACTGCTTTCGAACCTATTCGTCGTTCAACCATTTCGTCATTAATAAATTATGTGAAATTATAAAATGTACAAATAAACAGATTTTTTGGGGGCCCCATCAGCGACGGATTGTGTGTAGTGAAATGACTCAAGGCGTCAACTTAGAATGGTTGGGGACGGGAAGTTTCAAGACAGACGCTTGCTCCGAAATTAAATTCTGAACTCTATATGCAGTCACCCCAAGTATTGTGGGTCAGCTTGAAACTATTATGCGCGTTAATCACTGCGGCATTTGTGGGAGAAATAATTTAGAATTGTGGATAATTAGGTTAAGTTGAGTGATGGTTATTCTTCGCTCACACCCCATGTTCAAAAATGTTAACCGTTGCCGAACAAATTTCCGTGCTTTTCACTCGTATACTAAGCAAATACAATTGGAAAACTCTAGTGGAAAATTCTAGTTTGGGCTCTCACTTAGCTCAATCGGAAAAGGCGCAGCTTCGAAGTAACAACATGCTGGATGTGGCTGAGTTTGATGCCCGTTCTGCTCTAGGAATTTTTCGTCAAGGAAAACTACTTGGTCCTCTATTCTTAAACTGTTAGCAATGGGGAGTTGGTATTCCCAATTTCCTCATCCAGAGTGCTTCAATCGGGTGCCCTGATGGTCCCTCATATTCCCATGAAATAATTATATAATAGTGTATATATTTATGTATATGAAAAATACTGCAATCACTCGTATCTATTATATATGATCTCCATTCAATTAATCTTGAAATGCAAGAAATGTTGTAAAGTGCTAAGTGTAGAGTTCAGTGGTTTGAGATTAAGTACGCTTTCGTTCGTTTTCAGCGATAGCAGCACTTCACCAAAATCTTGATTTGAGGTATCCTTTGTTAATTCTTTAAAAGTTTGTTAACTCTATTAAAATTTTACAAAACTAAAATTTATACTTTTTAATTTACGGTTGCCATGGTCACTTTTTGCAGCACGAAAAAAAATGGTCGAAAAAAAGGTTCTATAGTAAGAGCTTGATAATAAATCTGAAATTTAAAAAAATCCAAATGTATATCCTTATTTTTTCGCCAAATTTTAACCACAAAATCAAGCCATCTAAACGCGCATTTTCAAGACTAAAAGTTTCTTAAGAAGCCATTTTGGGTGCATTTTTTAAACATTGATCATATTCAAGAGAAGATCAAAGTAGGCATAGCTAGTGGACGGTAAGTCTTTCGCAAGCTGTCCCAGTTTTTCTGTTTCCTTATTCATTTTAAATGAAAGAAAAGTTTTCCCTCGAAGTAATGAGCCGAAAACTCGAAGAAACAACGACGCCGAACGCGAGTGATACCGCGGCCAAGGTGTTAATACAGTTCAGGTTGGTCGATCCCATTTATCCGCAGGATGTTACTCCTTTGTTCATAGAAATTGTTTGTTTTTCGAATCGTAAAAACGGCCGGATACGAAGAAAAAAACTAGTTAATTCTGTTCTCAGGTCATCAAAAAGAAAGAAGAAATTTCTCCCGCATAGGAAACCGCTTATTCTAGCACTGCCAATCAGGTGTTGGAGCCCTTATCAAATTCCTGAATACATTGAAAAGGCCGTATGGTGCGACAGGAAAAAAAAAACATCGAATCTAGTTCTGCCCGGAGTGTGTAATATAATGCTGATTGGCTGAGCTTATATCAAAACATAATGTTTCACTTAATTCTCTATAGAACTTAAATTACACTTACATAATATTTATTTATGTATATTTGTATGTATTTGTGTATGGGTGTATATATTATTAAATCAGCGAAATTCTCATCTTACTGAAACTAGTAGAACAAACACAGGTGTTGTTGGACTCAGTATGGAATCTTAAGTCAGTTGTTTTGTTATTCGGGTAAGTTTACAAAAAACCGCTTTACTTCGTGAAATTTTGAGAATCTGCAGAAGAAACCAAAAAATTTTAAAAATTGGTGGCTATCTCTATGCGAAGACCAGTCATTGATCGGTCAGTTAACATATTGTTCTTTTAACAGGCTTCTTGTTTTAAATCGTTATTAAATGGATTGTTACTCCAATATATTTCCTACGCCACATAATTGAACCTCACTGCAGTTCATATTTAACTGGCAGCCGTAGAACCTATTGATTCAGATAGCGGAAACTAGAAATAAATAATGATACATGAAGTTGTACATCAACGTAACGTAATGTTGTTGCTGCAATCCAAGAATTCTCATAAGTTCTCTTTCACCACCTGTTTTTATATTTTCAGACATTCTTCTGTTTTCAGAGAGCGAGTACTGGTGTTGTAACCATAATTTATATTGGACTAGGACTACAGTAAATGCTTACGTGTCAATGGCTTAAAGAGAAATGGAGCATCACTTAACTTTCTTTGACTAGATGCTCCCAACGGCCTTTTAAAAAATTAAGTTTTTGTTCTGTACACCAAACAGTTTAACTATTCTCTCCGACTTTTTATTTCCCTCTCCTTTGATATCTACTGAAGACTACGTGGGTTCCCCCTGTCTTCTTAAGGTAGATACCAAATCTTCCCTATCTCCAACGGTTGCATGGACGTGGCCAGGTTCGCGATTAAGGAGCGTCTTCGTGGCGATTATTGCGTGAAGAAACGTCTCAGCAACTGGCTTCGTTTCATGGTGGCATACAATGTCTTCAACGAATTGTTCTTCATCGTAGCTCCATCCACAAGGTGTGCAAACGTCAATGCTAAATCTTATGCTAATGCTATTTTTTTAAACATTGATCATTTTCAAGAAAAAAATATCAATGGCAAATTACAATTCCTGAGCCAATTTTGAACAAAAATAAAATGAACTTCTTTGGTATTAGCTTTTTTTATATACCTTATAATTTTTTTTTTAACAAAATAAATATTTGTGTTTCGTTTCATTCAAAACATAACCGCGATACTCTATCAGCAACAAGTGGTGTTTTGAATTGTACATGGAATTGCCTACAATTCACTACTCAACGTCAAGACAATCGGATAAACTATTTGCAAATTACCGTAAGGATGTTGAATTAAATAAACTTTTAATAAAATAAAATGGAAGTAATACATAAACAGTGTTATTACTATATTCTTTTTAATATATCAAAAATCCTGATATTCATTGCGTAGGGCCGATTTGACTGGAGTGTCCGTTCCAAAGCTAAAACTAACATCAGAATAATTTTCAAAATATTTAACTGTGATTTATTTTATATTTAAAATCATCACGAATGCTAGAAGTATCATCATTTGAAAACTGTTAAGCTTTTGTTCCATACTTTGATTGTTGGTTTTTGTATACTCCCAATGCGCGGAGTAACGATTTATGATGAAATTTGTCAGAAACAGAAAATTTTCCATCAACATGAGAGGCTCTAGAAGTGGACAGTAATTTATTGCTAGAACGAAGAAATGAAGAGAAAGTATTGATTGTTCCGTAGGAGTACGGCAGGTTGTGAAATTGAAAAAACGAAAGTCTAAAACGAGCGGAAGGGTATTTGAACGGAAGTATGCGATCGCACACATATTCTTTTACCAAGCTGCCCCAGAAGCATGATAGGCAAGGGGGAATACCGTCTTGACTGGCAAAAGAATGCCCAAGCAAAAATTCAAATGCAAATTGGTTTTATTCCTGTTTTCTGGTAGTTTTTATCAATGCATTAACGAATTCATCCAGTTTTATCATGGCATTTTCTAAGTTAAGGTGAAGTTAATTGATTAACAGTTCTTAAGAGTGATTAAATAACACCTGAAGAAACCTCCATAAAACTACATCATTTATAAGTGAAATTCACCTTATAAATATTTTTTTAAGATACTTGATCACCCTCTCAAGACCCCTTGCGCTGAACTGGCCGGCTTTACGTGCCGCAAGGGCTCAGTAGGGATTCCAGGACCCGAAGCTAAGAGTCAGTTCCATTGTGGTTATATCACATCAATTATTTTTTCCACTATAGCAGCAGCACATCGATATTGTAGATATACTATTCTTTGTAATTTCAGGTCATCCAAGGAACTCCTTAGTATTTTAAAATAATTTAAAATATATTTTGTTATTTCGTTGGTTATGATAATTTATCTAAGGTTAGTAGTGCATGAGCGAGCCAGTCCACAATTGCAGCAGGATCACAATCTGTAGATATGTGAATACAATTAAAATTGGTATCATCATTTTATACTAAAACATCCCTTCGCTATATTATCTATATTCTATGCCATTTTCACTGAAAAAAAATGTAGGAAGCATTATGTACGACAAATTCAACTGAAAATAGCATTTCCCTTATTCACCAAAACTATATAATTTATAATCATTGCTTTCCTGTTTCCCATTATCATTTATAGATCCAGACCAATAAGAGTTATCGGATTTTTTTTGTCTGGTTTTACTTAATCTACGTTTTTGGCATTATTCATGCTTATATAAAATTTATTTCTCCTAATTGTTTGCTGTTTTCAGCTTTTCCAAGACTATTAGGATAATAAAACATATCTAATCTTTTTTTTTCAGTTACATACCAGTGGATAACAGATATATATTATACTTACGCTTATTATGTTATTTGACTATAACTGTGAAAACAAATTCTTAATAGATATTAATTTTATCGAAGCTGTAACAGCGGAAGTCTTTCAATGACCAGCTAAGTTACGGATATATATTCTACTATAGTTTACTGGCTTGCTTACATTTTTATTTCACATTATAACGTCAAATTTTTATTTTATGTTATGATATTAAATGATATGAAATTATTGTATTTAAATTCATTTGATACAAATTGCTATAGTACCTGTGAGACTCCCTACAAAAAGTTTTTGTGATTCAAGGAAACGGAACAGCACTTCGAAATTTTTGGTTTACTATTCTTCATATGCTATATAATTTCAGATCATCCATGGATATTCCAGGTATTGTAAAATATATTTGAATCAATTTGTTTTCTCATAGCTACTATATTGTCTTAACTTTCATTCTCTTACTATATTATGTATCATTATAATATTCATTCACTATATTTTTTATCATTATATTCTTTATTCACTATATATTATATATTACTACATGACATTTAATTTATATTGGGAAGGGAGGGAGCATCAGGGTATCATTCAAGCTGGAATTGGACAATGGAGTGGTATGACAACCGGCGTCTAGGAGGGAATAAACAGTATCATTTTCTTATCCTACCGATTCGATTGTGATACTGTGAATTCTACTCCAACAGTTTCAGTGAGAGTGACGCGCCCTTCTTAACAAGCCATCCCGTAGAAAGCTTAGTGAGTGTTGCGAATTAGGTTATTCGATTTGTTTGATCGTATCGTTGGAAGGAGAATCTTATGTTCCCGCGGGTTTCGCGTAAATGTCTCTGCTTACGGGTCCGCCCCACCGTTTTTGGCCCTTTATACAGCGTTACTGTGAATGCAACCCGGTAACTCAATTTGATCTTGCTATTAAGTGGAGCTGCATACATGACAAGGTCGTAGAAGGGATGGTGGCTACCTTACATACATACATACATACATACTTGATCACCCTCTCAAGACATCGTTTCGCAGCTTTTATAAAAGCTGATAAAACTTTTGAAAAAAAAAATTCAAGCATTCTTCTTTAAGATGAATGTATCTTGTAAATGCTGCAATAAAACACTCTTAGAACCACTTGATTTTGAATAACAGCTTGTACACATAAATATTGCTCCATTTTGTTATAACTTGCTCATACTCTTCTTACAAAAACGAAATGCGTAACGACATTTTTGTCTAATAATAATTATATTTTTGGTTGGTTCAATAATATAACTCCTATGCACTTTTGATTGAATGTTCATGTTCTAAAGATAGACTTGCATTTGGAGATATTCGTTTCAATGCGCCACCAATCGCATCACAAGGTCCTTTTCCATGGGATGTGGCGAAAAAATGCCATTCAGTGTCAATGTTATATTTGGATTTATATTTTCAAAGGCTTGCCTTTTTTCTATTTTTGTATTACTATGCAGCCCCATCTGACAAAAATATCGCTTTTGACGTAGGACTACATCTTTGTTTTCAATACTGATGTACAAATTTAAAAAAAAATCGGATTGCAAGCGATACGAAAAGTGGTCAGGTTTTGAGCGTTGATATCTCGGTTTTTTCTCAAAAGATTTTCAAAATTTTTGCACCAATCGATCGGAAAGGAGAAAAATGTTGATTTCGTGCCACATTCTATTGAAAAATTCATAAATGTTAAGCCTGGTCTAAAAAATTATATTAACCTCTTCAGGCCTTAGAAGCCATATATGACCAACCAAGCTTGTTAGTTTTAGTTCATTCAAAACTTAAGATCTACAGTTGTAACAGTAGCTTTATTGGCTATACAAAGTTAAGTTAGTTCGTTTGGCATGAATATCCCAAGATTATCTCATAACGTCTGTTGGTCTTCCAGGGCATTCATTAAATATGTTTGAATATATATCACAACATTGTGAAGCGAAAAACGCTGCTGTTACAACTGTTGAGCTTAAGTTGTGAACTCCAGGACAGTTTGGACGACCTGGCACATCTCAAAATCACGTATCCTACTTTTTCAATCATTTCCATATTCTTGGGCACCAATTTAATCGGAACACATCAAATTGGAAAATTTAAAGCTTGAAAGGGCAAATTCAAAGAATATTGCATTGTACACTCTGAATAGCTTACATTTAGTTGCGTAATCCTACGTCATAATTTCAAACGACTCAATGGGTCTATACCTGGTATTTTCTTAGGAAACGAACGGTCCTCGATAAGAACCTCAACAGGCTGAGAATAGAATCCCAACAGACACGGACCACGTATCGCACCATGGAACAGGCCACACTTACACCCACCATCACCACGACGCACAGTGGGCAAGAACTGATGAAAACTAAGGAAAAAAACTGTAACTTTTGTCGCTTTTAAGCGCGGCTTGTAAACAAGGCCATTTCCGCTTGGAAATTGTCTAGGAAATCGAATGGAACTGGTTTCAATCACCGCACGGATATGGTTGTAGAGTTATAGAGATTATTTTACCCCACTTCCCCTTATATTCTTGAATAATTTATAGACATCTTTTCACGGAGAGGCTCCATTCGATTTCCCAGACAATTTCCTAGCAGAAATGGCCTTGTTTACAAGCCGCGCTTAAAAGCGACAAAAGTTACAGATTTTTTCCTTGGTTTTCATCAGTTCTTGCCCACTGTGCGACGCCGGTGGTTCACTCCATTGAGGGACTGGTTGTAAACCGATCGACGACCGCATTCAGGGAAGAACAACTGACTCAACCAAGCCCGATGTGGAGCAGATCATCACCGACACACAGTGGGACGAAATAAAAAAAAGTGGAACATGGGCATTTGCGGCGAAACTATTAGGTGTGGCCCATTGATTTCTGCTACAATGTTTCTACATTTTTTGAGTACTTTATTTTTGTGTTAACAAATTTGATTTAAGGGGTGTATACACCTAGATAAAAAAAATTAACCCCAAGTAGCACACTACGGTCATAACTAGTTGTAGTAACTTGATTATGACTTACCAAGTCATTTTTATGTTATCTCCACCGAATGGCAATATGTGTGCTACTAGGGACTTTTTTATTTCTGGTTCAAATCGATAACCATGTATTAAAACATTGTAGATTAGGTCATTTAATGAAACTTTATACAAGATAAAAACTTTCTATCTCTTAACTGGACGAGGTTGTGGTGTGTGTTCTACAGAGTTTAAGGTACTTAAAAAATACACTCTTTTGTAGAAAACAACTTATCATTATCTCTTCATTTAAAGGATTTACGTCAGTTTTAATGAATTTTTTGAGCTCTCTTCGAGGATGCGTGGATTACAGGTTAGCGGGTATTAGCAGCTAAACTTAACGTTAATTTATTCAAAAACTGATAGCCAGGACTATCACTTCAAACATTATCAAGGACGGACAGAAACATAGACGCAACAACGATAAGGAAGAAAATAACATTTCAAGTTTTATTGAATTTATTTTATTGTAGTTTTATTTTATTTGAAAGGCATTTTAAAAAATTTGAAATTGAAATTGAAAAAAAAAAAAGAAATTCAAATTGAAAACAAATTGAAATTTTTACATAATTTGAAATTTTGGTTCGAGATTGTGAATGCATTTGCAGAAATGGTTTGAATACATTTAAGCATTGAACACATGATGATTGCTTTAAAAATGGTTCTTTTCTACAAGCCCACAGCATCTGCCAATATTTGTTTATAGGTTAAAATTTTGTAATTGAGTTAAATTCTAAATAAATTTTCGATAAATGTTGATAAAAGAAAAATACTACGAGAGATACATTCAAAAGTATTTTGAAGATCGAAGCATATTCTGACAAGACAATTTATTCAGATGGATTTTAAATTTTCAGGATATAATCATAAGCTGAAAAGAATTACAATTGATTGATGGACATACTTTATAAGACATATATTGCGTGCAAGCCACTGAAACTGTTTACAAATGACTCATTTCATGTGTCCTAGTAGATAAATATGCTGTTTCCCAATGCTTGTGATAGCAAGCGCCATCGTAAACAACTGACAATTCATACAATTGTTGATAAATTTTTCGACAACCAGGCAAACTCATCTTCACTATTAGATTGACTGTTCCGTTTCAACAGGAGACCCAATATACAACAAATGAAATAAATAAACCGCTCAACCCTCAAATCTCACAGCTCACATTCAACAATCGAACACTAATACCACGGGTAGGGTAAAAAATATTGCACCTTTCGCACATAGATTTTAAAATCACAACAATCACCGCACAGCCAGTTGGTCTGCGAAGGTCAATTCGCCACTCGACGGGAGATCTCCCCTTGAAGCGGCTTAAAATGAAAATAACTTACAAATCACCCCCGAAAAAAAGGAACGAACGAACGACCGGCTTTCACAATGAACGGCTGATCCCCGCTGTGCGAGGTCCGATAAGTGGCTTTGCAGATTCCCTACCGCTTCTGTCTCTCTCTCGGAAGCTGCCAGCATGGAATCAATCGCGTCATACGGAACAAGACAAAATCGAACGGCTAACAGCCATGAACCGAAACAGAGTAATAAATCGATGAGGAAGTGAAGGTGCCAATGTTTTGAAAGCATCACATTTCTACTTTGCCACCCGAAAAATGACCCATTTTCAAAAACTACCTTTGGCCCTTTACCAACGACCACGAAGTCGTGATGGCAACCGCCATAAACAAGATTTCACTTTTCTCTTCCCGCTCGGTCGCTTCCGTCTAAATGGCTACAACTACATCCAAGTAATCCATTCTGGTGGTCTTGACTTTGACCCGCTCGTCATCGCCCTCAAACCGTTTCATCTAAAAAGCAGTATCATAATAACAATAAAGAAAAAGACAACCAAAAGGTCACGATTGCTCTAACTAGTTCGAAGGCATCAAACGTGGGGACACGGCCACGACCGGTGCCTTTCTTCCTTTCTTCAAGAAGGTAGGCAATAAATTTCTGGAAAACAAGTGCAGCATTAAGCACTACTTACCGCGGCCGGCCCCCTTCAGGGGGAAAAAGAAGAACCGAACGGAGATAAATCGATCCTTTTAGGGAAATTAAAGCCAAATAGCGACACCGCAGTTCCATCCGAAGTGAACCATTCCCCGGCACTTACTTGATTATGGATCGTTGAAAGGAATCTTTATTTATTGCCCGCTCTAGGTTTTACGGTTCAGCTTGAACTTGGAATAAGTGGGTGCGAAGAATCGGTTGTTTAGGATTAGAAATAGAGCGATTATGGGATGAGTTGTAATGAGATTGTTTCCGAGTGGAATCCATTTAAATTTGGAGAGGAATTCGGAGGGGAGCAAACCTGTTTTTCGATGATTTATTATTGCCCGTTGAGAGGTGCAGCGAATGGGTGTTTCGTTCCGGGAATGGGCAGGCGATGACTTCGAAAT
The DNA here is from genome assembly GCA_034211315.2 of Aedes japonicus. Taxonomy (NCBI): domain Eukaryota; kingdom Metazoa; phylum Arthropoda; class Insecta; order Diptera; family Culicidae; genus Aedes; species Aedes japonicus. The sequence continues at coordinate 53,080 of JASCZW010006383.1, read as the reverse complement.
TACTGGGATGACTCACCTGTGAAGAAAAAAAAGGAAAAGTTAGTCTAAGCGGTGGAATATTGACTTTTATATTTGAGGGTAGGTCAAGTTTTTGTGGTATGGGACCAAAACAAAGGTTTGAGGTTTATGTGCGTTTGAATCTGAAGCTTAGCTGATGTTCAAGAAAACTATATGCTCTATGGTTCTGGAAGAAAATATTCAGTTCTTTCGTTTACTTCACTTCATCCTTGATCAATAACCATTAAACAAAACGAACGCAAATTGGTACCCTGAGGGCACAATTTCGCGAAATTATACGATAATAACCCCAGGCGAAACAGCAGTTAGCAGCTCTCATTTCTGTGAGTTGTCAAAGGCGTAGCACGGGAGGGCAGGATGATGCATTGGCCTTCTCCTTAAGAAGGTATTATGATGATTTTCACTTAAAAAAACACTATTCAAAAAAAAATTGAGCGAATTAGTAGAACGATTGGGATTGGGAAACTAGGAGAATTTAAAATTAACACTTCATTTGATCACTTAAAAAAAATAAAAAACTGAAACACTTTTTTTCAAAATGATCACTAAAAATGAACGCAAGCAAATTCCTTCAAATTCCACTAGAAAAAGCTTATCTTTTGACAGATTATTTTGATGATGGATAACATCTGTTGACAAATAATGGTAACAAAAAACTAAAATAGGTACACCCAAAATAAAATAGCAAGATTGTATTGCGATTTCGCATGTTTTTGTTTCATTTGTCGCTATAAACCGTGCAATATTGGCTGTGGGAAAAAAAGCAACAAATAAAATTGGTTCGAAAAATTCAATATGTGCGTACTTGCATTGCGGTTTTCTCAAGATGTGATTACAAAAATTGCAACTTATTAGTGCATTTTTTGACACCTTTTCAACTTTTGGGTGTGTAGCGTCACGAAAAATGAGGAGTTTTTTAACATCAATAACTCTTTCATTGCTCGACGGATACCCTCAATTATTGTGTCAATTGATTGAAAATATTTCCAGTTTAAAAAAAAAATGTTTTTATAATCAAAGAACCGTTATATAGCGAATTAACCGATTATAATACCCGACCAGAAGGGCATAAAATAAAAATAACAAACTGATAACAAACCTTGTTATGACTAACTGATTATGATATAAATTTGTTAAATACGTTTCCATCAGGTTAATTGTATAACATACTTATAACAAATTAAGATATAATACCCCGCGAGGCACGATCTGCGTGAAGAAATAAATTATTTCTAACACGAGCTAATGTGATTTTGCTACATCACAACAAAACAGTTACTAAGTTTGTTTTGTTTATGTTGTATCTATATCATAGTTTGCTATAATTTTGTTCCCTCTTGAGGACGTTTTGTTACATTTTCAGTTATTTTAACTACATCCGCGGTCTAAATTCTAACTACCTCTGTTATAAAAACAGCGTAGCTGAGTAACAAGACTTAAAATAATTTTGTTGTATCCTATTGGTCGGGCAGTGTTTGATTTGTAAGAAGTTCATTTTCTGGGAAAATTAAAGTAAAAAATGATATTAATTTAACAGAAAGTAAAGCCGTTGCAATTCAAAAAAGAAGTAAAGCTGTTGACCCATTTGTTGATGGGTCCGATATATAGAGTCCAGATGGTGGAGTCGACGTTCTGGCGTCGCACATTGGCACAATTCTGAAAAAAAGACGGTCAAAAAAATGTTCACCCTTTTATCTTTATTTTATCGACTAGATGTCTTCAGAAGAGTTGCTCAAAATTTTATTCCGCATCTTTTGAAAAAACACGCCTAACATTTCATAAGGACTTAACTAGACTATCAAATTTTGACTTTTTTCGGCTATGAGATAACGGACTATTGTCTTCTACAAAGTTGTAAAACAGATAATTTTAAGAAAAGTTGCTGAAGACTTTAAGAGCCTAACGTATTTTAAAAGATGCGGAATAACATTTTGAGCAACTCTTCTAAAGACATCTTTTCGATAAAATGATGACAAAAGGGTAAAAATGTTTTTGACCGTCTTTTTTTAGAATCCAAAAAATAAACGAATAAAAAAAAATCTAACCAAAGGGCCTTTTGGTTATTATAATAATATAAAAATAATCAATTTCCTAATGTTATCCAACGTCGACCATGTGGTCGTGCCTAATGCAAAATCGGTCAATTTTTTTTTGTAAGCAGCGAAAAAAATGTGTATATCTCTTTTTAATTTGGTGAGATCATTCCAATTATAAAATAGTGGTCCAGCTCATTCCTATTTGCAGCTTCTTGGCATTCGTCCCAAATTTTTTAGATCTCTCGACAGCTCGGAATTTAAATCTCTCTTTCTCACACACACACACTCCCCCCCCCCCTTTCACACACACACACACACACACACACAGAGGCGCGCGCACGGATATCAGCTTTCCCAAAGATTGAACTGTCAGCCTTTTAAGATTTGAAGAAGTATTTTTCTTTCCTTTGGGCAGGATGGAAATTAAAGCTCCCGGCTGTAATTTCTATTGATCCCCGTAGGTAACGAAGTAAATAGGAAAATAATCTCCCTTTATTTTTTAACGTGATATCTGCTGCGAAGTATGAAAAATTAATATGTCCCTGGCATTATTGACTCAAACAGACGTTATTGACTCGAACACACCTCTAGTTAACCACACACAACGGTTCTACTTCCGTTAGGCAAAGAATTGACTGATTCTGGTTCAAGCAATGGAACATTGCTTTCAAAGCAAACCTCCAGTTAATTACGTAGAAGAAAGATCACATTAAACTACCGGAGTCCCGACAGAATTCTTCCTGATCGAAAACAAGATACGCTTAGATTCAGCAGCATAATTTGCACCAAAAGCTAAGCGCGGAGTCTTAAATAGAAATTATTTTGATAATTTTGATCAGAAACTGACAAATGGTAAGCCAGATCTGATGTACTCAAACTCCTAAGAAATATTTTCACAGCATCTTCTAGTAGATCACCTCAACAATTTGAGTAAAATGTTTCAATTCATTTGGAATGTCGAGTAAGATTCCCCTGAAGCACGGAATCTTTAGTAACATTATCAAACAAATCTAGGCCAACCTAAGGAGTGTAGGCCCCATTTGATTTGCTTTTGTCTAAGGACTTAAGAACGACCTTTTATAACTCCAAACAAGATTCTCTCACGATCATGACCAAACTAACATCAGCGCCATGAGGAGGGACATTCTAGTTTTGATATTTCGCACATTACTTACCATTATTCGGTTAGGCCTAGCATATTATATGATTCAGTATCACACCCAGATCGAAAGACAAGTTCGTAAACTTTTGGGCCATTTCTGGTATTTGACGGATTTTTTTCTGGTAATTTGACGGATTTTGTTCACTTGTTCAAGGTAGAATGTTTATGAATTAATTTGTATAGCACTATCCATTACCATCTGTCGTCTTGTGGGATAGTGTTGATTGCTAGAATGGTTTTTATTTTAGCTTTAAAATTCAAAAAGTCTTTTATCTAGTGATTTGTGCAGCATCCCTGAAAAGTATTCTTAGAAGTAGTTGTAGCTTAGAAAATTGTCAATATATTCAGCGGAACATTTTCAAAATAGATTGATTTGTTGAACTGAATAAGTGATGGAAAAATTTGAGTTTCACATAGCAATTGCCGTGCAAACTTCAAACGGTTATTGCGGAGTCAGTTTTGAACTTTTTTTTTTTTTTTTTTTCAACTTATAACTCGTTATGCAATTTGGAACCGGGTTCTTCAAAACATCCATCAGTCTATTGGGACCTTAATCAAAAAGCTCCCGGAATTTATTCAGGTAATTAAAAATACAAGGTTATACATCAAAATCGATGTTGTCGGCAACGAACTCTACAGCGCTTGATCCAATCCTCGAAAAGAATTTATACTCGGTTTGCGGAATGGCCATCAGAGCCATCTCCGATTGTTCCATGACCACATCTCGTCTGAAGAAGCGTGGAGATAAATTAGGTGGTTGCTGAATGGCATTCGTTTCGTTTTTAGACAAATGTTCATGATTTGCATGATCATCACGGCGATACGCGAGGTCTATATCGCTCTTATGAATTGGTAAAGCTCCATGGGACATCATTGAGCTGTTATAATTATTTAACAATATCCTCACAATATATTCGGCACTCCAAACTATTCTTGAGTTTAGATCTCGATTTTTTGCATAACCAACAAGGCAATTTGCGAGGTCTCCATCGCTCTTATGAGTTGGCAAAGCTCCATTGGACATCATTGAACTACTACATTCATATTACAGTATCCTCAGAATATCTTCGGCACTCCAAACTATTCTTGAGTTCAGATCTTGATGTTTTACATAATCAACAATACTATTTGCAAGGTCTCCATCACTCTTATGAGTTGGCAAAGCTGCATGGAACATCACTGAACATATTACAGTATACTCAGAACATCTACGGCACTCCAAACTAATCTTGAATTTAGATCTTGACGTTTCACATAATCCACAAGACAATTTGTGAAGTCTCAGTGAGTTGGCAAAGCTCAATGAGGCATCATTGAACTATTATATTCATATTACAGTATCCTCAGAATATCAAAGGCTATCAAACTATTTTTGAGTTTACATCTGGGTGTTTTGCATAATCAACTAGGCAATTTGCGAGGTCACCATCGTACTGATGAGTTGCCCCATCAACAACGCGATTTTTCCAACAATATCATGAGTGCTCCAAATCATTATGGAATCCATATCTTAAAGTTCAATTGGATCAACCGGCCATTAGCTATTTCTTTATGCAATATATTTTTCTGTATTTGTCCGTGGGACATTTTCCAACAGTTTTGGAATCTCACACATTATTTATATAGATGTAGGTAGTTTATTTACATCATTCCATGGTCACGCGATATGAATAAAAACAGTTTTTACGAGTGTCGGTTTTCAGGTCTAACCCTTTTGATGTACAGGGTTCGAACTGCTACATTACTGCTACATAACTTTTCAACTGCCACATTACTTCAACAGTTATTATTACGTTACACGCGAAACTGTATTGGACGCCCCCTCGTCGTTTTATTTAAATTGCGTTTCGGCTGTCAGTGAATGTATGTGTTACTGTTGTGGTCGAGTGTTATCCGGAAAAATAGTTCTCGAACAGAACCGTAGTGCTGTGGTTGCCATGTTCCAAGCTGGGAAGCGGCAGAAGGACATAGTTCGCGAGCTGTCCGATTTACGTGTATGCAGAAGTTTTGTACACCGTACAATCAAAAAATACCTGGAGACCGGAAGTTCCAAAAAAACGGCATGGTGAGGGGCGTCGAGCTTCTGTATTGACACCTGCCATGGTGAGGATCGTCAAGAGGAACCTCAGGAGAGGTCCTCGACGTAGTGCCACTAAATTGACGGAGGACCTCAACGTATCGGATCGAAGTCTTCGTCGGATCCTGGTAGATAAACTTCAGACCAAGCCCTACAAGATCCAGGAGGTTTAAGACCGTTCGATGAAGCAGAAACAAGAACGGGTAAAAAGAGCGAAGGCGCTGCTGAAGAGGGCCACGATAGAAGGGTTGGAGAACGACAGAGGTTGGTTGCCAGAAAGATCACGAATCCATGTCGACGTGTTGACGACCACTAGGCGACAGAAACCAGCATCGGTAATGGTTTAAGCCGAAATCACCCGTGATGGCCGGACTCCGCTGGTTTTTGTCCCCTGAAGAAGTGAAGATCAACAAATATACATATCCGAACAAGTTCTACAGAACGTCAACTCCTCGTTATCTCAAAATGTCTGTTGTTCTTCCAAGATATTCAATGAATATTTTTCAATACACATCGTGGTTTTGCACAATCCAGAAAGCTGTTCCAGTTCTGATCTCAAAGATAGTTTGGATGACCAAGTACATGTCATATTACATTATAACGGTTGTTGATAAGCTTGGGAAATGCTTCTTAAGAAATACGGATAGATCACCATCAGGTCCAGGATTGAAGATATTCGATTCAGGACGTGGCCAGGAAGGTTGACTCTTCCGTCTGGTTTGTTCAGCAGACAATGAAGCGGACCAAACTTTGTGCCTTCAAGGTAAGGATGGCGCCTAACCGAACCGATAAACGAATTCTTTTTTTTTTTTAGCATTTCAAGCTTATTGCTTTCACAATTAGCTTATTGCTTGCTCTCAACTTAGTGTTCTTAATGCACTTCCACAGTTATTAATTGAAAGATTTCGATGCCAAGTACCATGTTTGCTTAAGTATGATTGTGTGGCAAGTACAATCATAGGCTATGCCCAGGGATTCGGGAAGTTTCCTTTACGAACAGTTCCTAGATCAGACCGAGAATCGAACCCAGCCACCGCCAGCATGGTATCCGACTGAGATAAGGGAGGACCCAATAAACGAATACGGTGGCCGAATGTTGTATTTATGAAGAAGAAGGCCGAAATCCATCACTAAACTTATCAAAAATTCATTCAGAAAAATTGTGGGCAAATATAAAAGGCAAGCGCCAGAAAAGCAATGGAGGTCTTGAAAAACGACAAAAATTTGAAGACAGAGTAGAAAAAGGGTGTAAGAAAGATGGCGCAAGCGTTGCACAGGATGTGATGGGTAGTGTTAAGTCCAAAGTGCGGGCATTTAGCCTAGGAGAGGAGGTTGAATACGACAACTTTGGAAAAACATAACTAATATGTGTTTATTTATTCCCTGATAATTTCAAAAATATCCGACTTAAAATTAATTTTTGATAATCATTTTGGTCTGTTGCATTTTTTTAGCACAATCTTCAGGTGCATGGACTCTTTAATTAAGTCTATGTGGAAAAATGTGTACAGAGTTATGGTGATGCTATGTAAGTTGCATATCTAACAGATGGTTTAACAATGTTGATTTTTGCGTTTATTATATCACGAGTGCATGAAATTAATAACGAATCAACGTCGAAAAATTTAATTTCTACGAATGAACAGTTAGTGTTATTTTGGAGGCGGCCATTGGTGAGATCAATCTGATTATGAATTTAAAAAATCCTATTTTCAAATAATACTGCATACGTGCCCGTTTTGGAAATTTCTAGCTCCCGGATTGAAGCTACTTAAAGGATTGTTGCTAACAGATTTCACCCATAGTGGCCAATGGGTGTTAGATTGTACACAAACACGTTAATTATGCAAATCGATGTAAAAATTATTGGATGCTGATAAAACTAACTATGTACTTGTCAGACTGCCGTTAAACTTGTTTAGTATTTGCGTTAGTTGCGAATTTCCGATTCACTGATGCGAAGTGGAACGTGTAGATAATGTGTGCATTAGATTTAGGACATAGTTAGGCACTCTAAGGCTAAAATAGCAGGTTTTCAAATACGTGTATGGGCATACAGATTTCGTCACTGGATCTCATACGCGCTTCGAGAAGAAAAATTTGATAAATACAGTGATTTGTGTATTAGAGATTTTTTTGTTGAAAGGAAAATAATTACTTCTTCTTGAATATTTTGAGAATATTTGTAGAAATATAATGAAAGGAGAAAAAGCACAAAGAACAGTGCATTATTAAAAGTGAAACAATAAACAAACATATTGAACGTATTTTGATCGTCAAAATAAGATAATAGAAATATGTATATCAAAACCGTAAACCAATGCTGAACTTCAAAACTAAATTTATATAACAAATGAGCTGGATTTATTACGTACGGTAACCGACATATTATAGAAAATAATACAATCTATTAATACGACATTCAATTACAAAAACTTTCAGGAAAAAATCATTCAAAATAGAATCGGGCAAGAATGTTCTATATAAAGAATGTGTAAAGTTAATGTTAAGATTCTTTGTTTGATGAGATTTTAGGAAAATGAATTTACTTTTTTTTATTCCTTTATTATAGAGATTTTCAGCCCTGGGCTGGTTCATCTTCCGTCGTAGTTACTCAAATACCTTTTGAGTATTTTTATAACTTGTCCGCGGGTTAGATTCGAACTCTGGCGACTTTGGCGTGAGAGGTATGGATGTTAACCAATACGCCGGGGTCGCCCCCCTGAATTTACTTTAAATTTGGGTATAATCATTCCATTTGAGTATAATCAACATCGCGTGAAACCGAACAAAAATTGTAGTAAGCTCTGGAAAATCGTAAGCGTAAACAAAACCAAAATAAATACCAGCTAGCTTCAGGTCATTCTTGTAACAAATTTTGACAGCAACACTACAGAAATTATCGAAGTTCCTCGAGGAGGTTACGACAGTACGTTTGAACAATGTTTATACAATCCTTTCTAATTCAAACAAAACTACAAGGTACAGCCCCATTGGGTTCTTCAAAATGATGACGCAGGACTACGAAATGTAAGTCATTTTGGTACAATGCAAACTTCTTTGAATGGTTATAGTTTTTAAGACAAGGCTTAACATTTATTAATTTTTCAATAGTATGTGGCTTGACAGTGGTCAACAATGTCTTCTATTGATGCTTACAAATATTTCCGATCGAATGGAGTAAATTTTTTTTGAAAATATTTGAAGAAACGAGCGAGATATTAGCGATTGAAATCTGATCACTTTTCGTCTCAATTCATTTTTTTCTTCAATTGTACCCCTGTGTAGAAAACAAAGACGTAGTCCTACGTCAAAAAACGTTGATCCCCCCATATCGAAACCTGATACCACCCATGCTCGGTATAACATCGTACCACCCTAACGATTCACGGAAATAGCTTTCCTTCACTTCCTGGAACCGTGCAGCAGAACCCATAATCTGCAAATTGACAGTCATAAACGCCGTTGCGTGTTCCAAAACAATTCCGCCGCCAAACGCTGCAAAAACAGAACCTTCAAATCATAATTCCGCGAAAACTTTAACTGCAGTTTCGATCCACCACATCTGTTCGGTTCGTTCCGCAGGGTTGTAGCCGTGTCATTTCTTCCGACCAAAAGACATCAATTTTCTACACTGCACCAATCATCCGGGACTTCCTAGTGCAGACATCTGGAAATTGTGTATTCGATTCGCTTGGCAGCGCTTGGTCACATACGGAACAACGGTCCGACCCGATCTGCCACTTGTTATTACTGGCACCGCAAAACATATACCACACCACACAAATTGAGACGGGACTCGGTTTCTTGTATGGCGAGGGTGAAAGTGGCTGTTCTGTGTTCTTCTGTGGCGCCGCCAGTCTGTTCCGGGAAGCCTTTCCTTTTTCCCAACAACCACCAGGGAGACGCCGACAACGAAGCCGACCTTATCGCTGTAATTAGATCAACCCAAGAACCCCAATTTCAAATCCCACAGTCTAGCTAGACTTCTGGTCAGATCGGTTGCGAACTGCTCGAACATGACGGGAATCCCAACGCGTTTTTACAAATATCGTAAGTGTGGGGAAGAAACTCCGACCGATTTCGCTTTCAAATGGAACGTCTTCCACATTCCACGAATCATTCGCTCGACTACAATTACATAGCAACAGTAATCCGTTCAAACATTGACCGAACATGCACTGCTTTGAGCGAAATTATCGTTATTTTGAAAACGAAAGTGCTGAATTGGGCGGATAATTGCCAAAAACCGAAAAACTAACCAACCTTACATCGAAAACAATTTCAATTTCATCCCAAACAAGTCGGCGAGGTAAAATTGCTTCAATCTGCAACTGTTTGTACCGGCCGGCGGCGCGTTTCCCGTCTTCCTCGGAAACACCGCAAACATATGCATGTAATTATGATAATTAAGAAATGAAAATAACCACGAAACGGATGCAGCCGCAAAAAATCAAGAAAAGACTGAAATGCGGCCTATTCGAAGCGCGGTTGAAAGGGAAGCAATGTTGGTTGTTTTTTTTTTTTCGCTGGGAGATGCAGAAAAAAACGACGCATATGAGAAATGGCCTGCTTAGCTCCGAAGCCAGCCAGCCAGCGTTACGAGCTAGCATTTCTCGAAATTTATAGGTCGGAACAAGGGACTCATTTCATGGGTTTGTTGAGATGCACTTGTTCTTGCTGACGTCGGAGGTATTTTTTCCTGTTTTTTTTGTCTCTTCGGGTAGAAAGGAACAACACCGCGAGCAAGTAGAAATTTTGATGCATTAGCGTCATAATTATGCGCCGTGTGGATTGTTATGCTTCTTCTTTTGTTTGTGCACGACTCGAGAGATCCTCGAGGCGACATAAATACGAATGAAAGCAGACAGCGAGCGCTGGGTACAGTTTTTTTGTTTTGAAAAATAAAATGTTGCACTATGCAAGGTATGTGAAGTGCATTTTCGTGTGCTAAGTATAGTGAAATGTGATACGAAGTTGAAAAAAAAGGTTATTTATTTGTTCTACTACTTGAAGGTAGAAAGCGCATAATCCTTCGCCTGGACAGAAAAACTGTACATTAATAATAACATTAATATAAATATGCACTAAATTTTGCTTTTCATTTTTGTATTTCTAATTAAGTAACCAATGGGTCCATAACCGCTTATAAATTTGAATATCATGATAATATGATAAATTTTAATTGAAAATGGAATAATTGTTTTAATGTTATATAGTGGAATGTTAGAGGTATAAATGATTTTGAAAAAAAATAATTATGGAGTGAATTATTTTGTGAATGAATGTAAAATGCATATTTATATTATTGTTGTCAGTGAAACATGGATATAGAAATATAAAAGGAGAATTTACAATGAATCCTGATGAGTGTGAGCTTTATAGTGGAATCCCGAATAGAAAGATAGAACAACATTATATTTGCTTGAGCTATTATGTTACACTAATTTTCTTTAACAAGCTTTGTTATAAACTTCGTGCAGAATGTTGTTAAAATATCAGCATTTCTAACAAACAAAAAAACTCAAAAATATAACAAACTATACTACTTAAATAAATTTATAACAATTTTTTTTCATAAAGAAACAAACACATCTTTTTATAAGCAGATATTATTTTATTGTGGAGATTTTCAGGCAATTCCAATTTCCAACATTAGCAGCTTTGTAAAAATGTAATCTCTCCCGACGTCAGTTTCCGAGAACATATTCAGTTTATCTTTGTCAGGACATTCTTCTTGCTCATAAAATATGTCTACCCGTGGAGATCCGAGAACTTTTGCGTTTAAGGCATCCGTTAAGGTTGTTATGCTAAATGAGCTCATAAATTTTTGACTGTTGCCCTTTGCCCTTGTTTTAACGATTTGCTCCCTTCAAAGTATATGGATCATTTAATGCTTTAGAGTACAAGTATTTCGCAGCTTCTCTAATTTAAAGTTTTTCAGAATTACACTTTTGAATTTTGAAAACCGTTAGAAACCTTGGGGAGCTATGGAATTCATCATTATATCCATATGAATACGGAAATGCCATGTTTATAGACCTTTTTATGATTTTTTTTAACAGTATACGTCATTTTACAGAAGTAAAAAAATCACCCATTGGATTTCGAAAGTTTGGAGTTCTCCAAATCAAAATATAACATTTAGTAACAGCAAAAATTAATACATATTGCTTAATAATGTTGAATCAGATTTAGAACTAAAGAGATGTCGAATTTTGTGAAATCGGAAAGTATTACTACAAACGAATTAAAATTTGCACCAAAGATCTACGTAAAATTTTTACAATTCATTCATTTTCCTTGTTAAAATAACTGAAATTCTAACATACGATCCTCTAGAGATAACAAAATTATAGCAAACTATGATATATATAACATAAACAAAACAAACTTTGTAACAGTTTTGTTACGATGTAGCAAAATCATATCAGCTAGTGTTAAAATTAATTTACTTTCTTTACGCAGCTTGTGCCTCCCTGGGCATTATATCATAATTTGTTATAAGTATGTTTTACAATTATCTAGATGAAAATGTTTTAAACATATTTATATCATAATCAGTTAGTCGTAACAAGGTTTTTTATGATTTTGTAATTTTTATGTTATACGGTTCTGGTCGGGATGTTCATTTATGAGATTTCAGAAAATCAAAAACCAAGCCGTCAATAATCAATGATACGCTTTGATTATGTGTAAGCGTCGAAATAAAAAGTAGGGAAGATGAAGAATCTACAACCTAGTACATCTCAATGTGTTAAATCAAAACGCAAATTGATTAAAATATTAAAATTAAGAAAGAACTCTCCAACAAGGTAATTAAAAATATCGAATATTAATGTGAAAAAAGTGTCATGCTTTGATGTAAATTTGTTACAAGATATAAAAATATCATAGACATAATTTGTATTATAGTTTAATATATGTGTGATGGAATATTTTCTGGGTTCTCTCCCAGCTATCATAACAAGTTACAAGTATCACAGGTTGTTAAAATTTTGTTATTTTTGTGACATGTTCTTCTAGTCGGGATACCTGTACTTACAAAATGACAAGAAAGATTAGTAATTTCCATTTAATTCCAACTACCTTTGCTTTTCTTGACAAATACGCGTATTTAGTCCACCATGTGCTGACTTCTTCAGTATCGTGTACTAATATTCGACTTATTAGTGTACTAAAACTCGAACACGACACTGAGGAATTTTGCACATTGTAGACGAAACATGCGTATCTGTCAAGATAAGCTATAAAGGTAGTTGGAATAAAATGGAAATTACTAATCTTTCTTCTCATTTTCTAGTTATCATTGTACGTTTTAAAAACACCCGGTGCGAGCGCTGCTACGCTTGCAACTAAAGGAATAAAAATTCAATAGAACTGGCTGTTATTTGGAATAAGTTTTTTCTTGACTAAGCAGGGGTTCAAACTTCTATCCGAACATGCTTCTGATCCGAAAAATACATGCTTTGTCTTTTAGTTATCCGGATAATTCTCATGTTTGGTTGAAATGTGTGTTTGGAATCTCCATAGAAACATTTTTTGCATTCAAAAACCTCCACATTCCAAATTTGGTTCCATATGCTTGATTAGTTCCCGAGTAACGCAGAAATTTGTGTTTCATTTGTATGGAAGCCCCTTTTCCTCCCTTCCAGAAGGCGAAGGAGTCCAAACCACCGTAGAAACATTTATCTTCTTCAGAAACCTCCACATGCCATATTTGGTTCCATTTGCTTTATTAATTCTCAAGTTATGCAGAAATTTGAGTTGCATTTGTTTGGGAGCCCCCCGCCCCTCCTCATATGGCGAAAGAGTCTCAAATCACCATAGAAATATTTTTCTTCTTCAAAAACTTCCACATGCCAAATTTGGTTCCATTTCCCTGATTGGTTCTCGAGTTATGCAAGGATTTGCGTTTCATTTGTAAGGGATCCCCCCCTTTCAGAAAAGGGAGGGGTCTCATATCAACATAGAAACATTTTTTGTCTTAAAAAACCACCACATGCTAAATTTCGTTCCGTTTGCTTGATTAGTTCTCGAGTCATGCAGAATATTGTACTTCATTTGTATCTAAGCCCTCCCTCCCCCTTTAGGATGGGAAGGATCTCAAACCAACATAGAAACATTTTTTGTCTTTAAAAACTACCACATGCTAAATTTCGTTCCGTTTGCTTGATTAGTTCTCGAGTTATGTAGAAATGAGTGTTTCATTTGTATGGGAGCGCCCCTTTCCAGAGAAGGTAGGGGTCTTTAACTATCATTAGAATCTTCCCCGGCCCCAAAAATCCCTGCATACAAAATTTCATGCCGATCCTTTCAGCAGTTTTCGAGTCTATTAGGTTTAGACAGACAGACAGACAGACTTAAATTTATGTAGATAGATAGATTAATCTTTAACTCTGCTAGCTTGACGCCTCCGCTATTTCTAGTGAGTATATTTAGCTGCTGCATCTCTTATGCTTACATTTTCTGGTTATCTTCCGTTACCCATTAATGGGTACGATTTATTATTATTGTTATTCTTCTTGTGGATTTTTTACGCATTTTACTGAAAAACGACGTCTACCCATTTAAATGAGTAGACGCCATTTTATGGTAAAATGGGTAAAAATGTCCACAGGAGGAATAACAATAATAACAAATTGTACCCATTAATGGGTAAAGGAAGCTTACCGTGTAATGGAATCAGCACAGTATATTTTTGACTCTCGTCCAATTTGTTGCATTTTCACACGACCGTCTCATTCGTGTCATAAAATATTGTATACTAGCTGAACCCGGTGCGAGCCTTGCAACGCATACGACTAAATGAATGAAAAATTAATAGAACTGGTGCGTTTATGGTTTTTGTTCTGAATGAATCTGGTTAAAAAAATTTGGTTTGTTTGTGTGTGTGTTATTTATGCAAAAAAAAGGTTTGTTTTATTAATTTAACCCATGGACCGGTAGTTTCTACCGATTCTGCTTTTTGCCTAGAAGCATTTCAAAGACAAAGGAAGCCGTATCCTATCAGTTTGTACGTAATTTTGTCTTGCAAGTATAACTAAAAAGGGGTTCAAATTTCTATCAGAATATACTTCTTACCCGAGAAATACACATTTTGTTTTTTAGTTGCATGGATAATACTCATGTTTTGTTCAAATGTCTATTTCATTGGTTTTAGAGCCCTCCTTCACCCTCTCCAGAGGGACGGCATCTTGAACCACCTAAGAAAAATTCCTGCCCAAAACCCCCACATGCCAAAGTTGGTTCCATTTGAAGAACTCCAATTCCAAGAACTCGAGCTTTGCAGAAATTTGTGTTTCATTTGTATGGAAGTCCTCCCTTCCAGGCGGGGAAGGAGCTTCGAACCATCATAAGAACTTATCTGGCCTCAACAACCCCTACATATAAGTTTTCGTAACAGTAGGTATGATTCTCATGTTTGGTTGACATTTGTGTCTAATTTTCATGAGAGCTCACCCCTTTCAGAGAGGAGGAATCTCAAACCTCCATAGAAACATTTTCTTGGTTCCAAAACCCCCACATCCCTAATTTGGTTCCATTTGTTTGATTAGTTCTCGAGTTATGCAGGAATTCGTGTTTCATTGGTGTGGGAGCACCCCCTTCCAGATGCGGCAGGGGTTCTCAAACCATCATAAGAACCTTTCTCGATTCCAAAAATCCTTGCATAAAAATAGTCATACCTGTTGGGATAGTTCTCATGTTTAGTTCAAATTTGTGTTTCATTTGTATGAGAGCCCCCCTCCTTCCAAAGTGAAGAGGGGTCTCAAACCACCGTAGAAACATTTCTTGCCTACAAAACCTCCACATGCCATATTTGGTTCCATTTGTTTGATTAGTTCTTGACTTATGCAAAAAATAGTTTTTCATTTACATGGGAGCTGCCCTTTCTAAAGGCGGGAGGGGTGTCGAACTATAATAAGATCCTTTCCCGGACCCAAAAACCCCTGCATACAAATTTGCATAGCGGTAGGGATAGTGCTCATGTTTGGTTTAAATTTGTGTTTCGTATGTATGGTAGCCCCCCTTTTCAGAGTGAGGAGAGGTTCTAAATTACCACAAAAACATTTCTTGCCTTCAAAAACTCACCCATACCAATTTTGGTTCCATTTGCTTGTAGTTCTCGAGTTATGCAGGCATTTGTTTTTCATTTGCATGGGATCCCACCCTTTCTAGAAGCGGGAGGGCTCTCTAACTATCATAAGATGCTTTCCCGAACCCAAAAACCACTGAATACAAATTTGCAAAGCAGTAGGTATAATTTTCATGTTTGGTTGAAATTTGTTTCATTTGTATGAGAGCCCCCCTTTTAAGAGGGAGGAGCGGCTTTGAACCACCATAAAAACATTTCATGCCTTTAAAACTCGTCCATTCCAAATTTGGTTCCATTTGCTTGATTATTTCTCGAGTTATGCAGAAATTTGAATTCCATTTGTTTGAGAGCACCCCCTCCCCCCTTCCTCCTCATATGACGGAAGAGTCTCAAATCACCATAGAAACATTTCCCTCCTTCAAAAACTTCTGCATGCGAAATTTGGTTCCATTTCTCTTATTAGTTCTCAAGTTATGCAAGGATTTGCGTTTCATTCGAATAGGTTCCCCCCTTTTCAGAAAGGGGAGGGGTCTCAAATCAACATAGAACAATTTTTTGTCTTCAAAAACCACCACATACTAAATTTGGTTCGATTTACTTGATTAGTTCTCGAGTCATGCAGAATAGTATATTTCATTTGTATCGGAGACCCCCCCCCTCTTTAGGATGGGAAGGAGTCTCAAACCAACATAGAAAAAAATTTTGTCTTAAAAAACCACCACATGCTAAATTTCGTTCCGTTTGCTTGATTAGCTCCCGAGTTATGCAGAATATTGTGCTTTATTTGTATGGGAGCCCCCCCTTTTCTGACGGGGAGGGTTCTCAAGCTACCATAAAAACCTTTTTTGCCTTCAAAAACTCACACATGCTAAATTTGGTTTCTTTTGCTTGATTAGTTCTTGAGTTGTGTAGAAATTTGTGTTTCATTTGTATAGGAGCCCCCTTTTCAGTGAAGGGAGGGTCTCAAACCATCATAAGATTGTTTTCCGGTCCCAAAAAACTCTGCATACAAAATTTCACGCCGATCGGTCCTTCCGCTCGCGAGTTAAATCGTGACAAAGGAAACCCCAACTCATTTTTATTATATAGATTTTATTTCAATTATTACTTGAGACGTTTGCGATTTCACCTGATTAATTCAGGCTACTTTTTTTCTGCAAATTCCATGTGACTTTATCGAGGTGTTCAATTTACTTCTTTCACCCATATTCTTCAATAATATCTGTGTTTTTTCCGTTCGGTTTTTCTCTTCACCTGCTTTTAAGATATTTTTCTTCTATCCTAACTTGGCTTCTACTGGTTTTCTTCTCTCCAATTTCTTCTCTTGTTTTTCTGTTTACGCTTCTTATTTGTATACTCTTTTTGCTTATTTACTACAATTTTTCTCTTCTCTCTTTCTGACTTTTTTTTTGTTTCATTTGGTAACATTTTACTAAATCGTGCACTTTAACTTCCAATGCATTTCAATCGCTTTTTCTATTATTTTTCTCCTTTCTCTTCTAGTAAATGTCATCTGTACTCTATCTTGTTCTATTCGCACGATACAGTTTTTGAGTTTGATTCACTTTTCTTCTTCTGCTACTTAGCATATGCTAAGTTTGATACTTCCACATTCTGCTTTACTTCTCACTTGTTTTCGCTTTTCCAGCGTCTCGTATCTTTTTAAGTCATCGGTTGTTTCCATTCATCCACTTCTAATCTTTTTCACACTGAAATTGTTTATTTTAGTTTATAAGATTTTAAGAACAACTAATAAATTAACTTACAATCAAAGCTGTTCTTCAGTATTAATCTGCGAACTGACAAATCGATCACTTTCTTTTGAGAGCCTAGTAAAGGTTGACCTTATTAATTTGTATATAAATCTTACCAAATGTTACTCACAAATTCGAAAATAACTGTAACAAATTCACTCCATAATTCACTTCAAAAGTAAGAATATACTAACTATGCTGATTACAATTTTTACTAAATTTCTGATATGTAACTTTGCTTTAATTCTTCTTCTCGCTGATTCCAATGTCAATTTCTACTGTTGACGACCGTGCCATGACGTATGCTCGTTTTCCCACTTCGCAGCAGGTCCATCGTTGAGCCCACTGGTGTTGTGTCCAGCGGTGGTGGCAACATCTATCTTCTCCATTACTGTACATCCCGAACTGTTCAGTCGGCGTTTGGAGATAACGCCATGGAGGAGGAATAACTAAACCGCGACGCGCAGTAAACAGCACCAGTTCGAGACAGTCTCGCCTTTTGATCTTGTCATTCATCGTAGTCATTGCGGTCCTGATGTCGCTTCTGACGAAGAGGTTCTCCAAGCTGCCAATTCAGGTAAGTACCCACAATTTGTAGAGCGTACTCTTTCGATTCCAGACTTTTTTCACCTGCTTCCACTACCAGAGTTATCAACGCCTGCCAGTCCGCTACACACCTGCCATCTCCCCTATGCGCGACATCAACATACATCGACCGTAACTTCAATCGACCTGGAACGCACGTCACAAAGCAATATGGCAATATGGAAGCCCTGGACCCTCCTCGCTCAGCTGTGCCCAATTCCGGTTTCAATGATGTTGTATTTGCTAGTTCCAGCTGTCAAAATCGTTCCGGTCCTGGGCCTAGTGATGGGGACAGGGCTCTCTAAGCTGCCATCTCTGACAAGTACCCTACATCTAATGACGTTGCTCCGGCTGATGCTGCCTCATTTTTCAGATCGCTGCCTGCCGAATCCTCTACTCCCTCATTTATAGCCCTTCTGTACTACCAGAACGTAGATGGTATCAACAGTTCACTCTGTCGCAGATATCGCCAACTTGTTCCGTACGCAGTTCAGCAGTGTCTTCTGCGACGAAATTCTGGATACCGAACCTGCTACTAGTATTGTTCCCCGCTTGACTGTATTAGGCTCTGCACTCACTATCCATAGTGATATGGTGGTTTCAGTTCAGCAGATAAAAAACCCAGCTGGATGCGTTCCTTGTGGTATTCCTTCAATTGTCCTGAGGCGTGAACACACTCGCTGCGCCCCTGGCTACGGTCTTCAATAAGTCATTATCTTCCGGTGTGTTTCCAAAATGCTGGAAAGAATCGTTTGTTTTCCTAATACACAAAAATGGATATAAACGATCCGCCTATCGTGGATGTGTACTGCACTAAGGGCTGTATCCAAACTGTTCGAACTAATTATTCTCTAAAGCCTGGTCCATGACTATTCACAGACTATTTCTCCTGACCAACACGGTTTTATGCCCAAGCGCTCAACGACGACCAACCTTATTGTATATAAAGGGAATTTCATTCAAAATTGGATCGACTTAAACTTGATGCATTTCCTTTCATCGTGCATTAAAAAAAATTGCACACCCCTCATTTTGAAGATGTGTGCGTGTAGCATCATGCCTCTATTTTGATTTTGAGATTAGCAGTTCAGTTATCAAAATGTCGTCGAAGGAAGAGAAGCAACGCATCAACATTTTGCACGTGCATGGCGAAAATCCAAACTACTCTCACGCGAAATTGTTGAATGTGGCTAAATCAACTGTTACTGACTTTTAAAAAGTGTTCGGTGAACGTTTGTCGACAGCCAGGAAAGAATCGGGGGAAATCGGAAGCCGGAGGCCACAGCGACGACAAAAAGAGTTGCCCGCTGTTTGGGAGTGGCGCCTTCAACCGTGGATAGAGCCACAAAACGATTTGAACTGTCGACTTACAAGAAAGTGATGACTTCAAATCGCGACGATAAACAAAACACGTCGGCCAAAGCACGATCGCGGAAGTTGTACACGACGATGCTGACGAAGTTTGATTGCGTGATACAGGACGATGCAATTTACGTCGAGGCAGACTTTAAACTGCTTCCTGGACAGGAATTTTATACGGCAACCGGACGGGGAAAGGTGGCAGATATTTTCGAGCACATTAAACTATCTGATATGGCAGGCCATCTGTACCTGTGGCTTGAAGAGCAACGTATACATTGCGACCGGAACCGTCAACCAGGAAATTTGTCTAAGCGAGTGCCTACAAAAACGTCTACTGCCTTTCCTGAAGCGACACAATTGTTCCGATCTATTTTGGCCGGATTTGGCATCTTGCCATTACGGAAAAAAGGCCATGGAGTGGTATGTTGCCAACAACGTTCAAGTGGTGCCCAAGGACAAGTATCCTCCCCCATAATATTGGGCCATCGTCAAGCGGAACCTTAAGAATTTGGATATATTTTTGCTGATTCGGTTGTAGAAGAAAATCAGCGGCTTGTGCTCCACTGCGAGGCTTCCGACGGTTGTGGGAACGAAACGTTATTTGACGCAAAACCAAAATTCATACGGCTATGCGACAGAAGGGCTATGAATTAAGCAACTGATCTGAGAAGCAATCGGACCGATTTTAGATGATAATCGCAGTTGGTACGATTTGGGACGTCTTTGAAATCTGGGTGAGCTCTTTCCTTTTATACCTTTTTATATCATTGCCAATTTCACTTATTACGTAGAGCTGAATTTGTACACTGCATTAGCTGACACTTATCATGTTGTCGAGTTAATTCGTTTGAAAATTTTGTTTTTAGAGCTGCGGCCGCTGATATCTATTATTCTCGGTTATTTTGATTCAAATTTTCACATTAGTAGTATTAACAGTGATAAACTATCAAGTTTAATAAAAGGTTAACTATTAGGTACATTTCCTTACAATCAATAATCAATAATTTTTGTAACCTGTTAACATTGTAGTCGACATTTAATTGTAATATTTGACAGTTGGTGAATTGTTTGGACGCTCACTAATCGCTAATAAGTCGGCGCTCACTAATCTAAATCCAAACAGAAGTAGTGATGTGGGCGAATGGTGTGGTGTGTGTGTGTGTGTGTGTGTGTGTGTGTGATGGGGGGAGGGGGGAACATATGATTTTGGGTCGGCGCTTTCTTCTTTCTTTTCAGAGAGCGAGTAATGGCGCTATAACCATAAGCCATAGGGAGCTAGGACTATAGTTAATGCTAAAGTCCCAACCGTTTGAAGATAAATGGAGCATCACTTAACCCTCTTAGACTAGATGCTCCCAACGACCATTTTTGAATACATTTTTGTTCTGTGCACCAAACAGGGCATTCTGTTCAACTATTCTCTCCGACTATTCATTTCCTTTTTCCTTTGATATCTACTGAAGGCTACGTGGGTTCCCCGTGTCTTCTTAAGGTAAATACCAAATCCTCCTTATCACCAACGGTTGCATGGACGAGGCCAGGTGTGCGATCGAGGAGTGTTTTCGTGGTGATTGTTGCGTGAAGAAACGGATCAGAAACTGATTTCGTTTCATGGTGGCATGCTATGTCTTGAACGAATTATTCCTCATCGTAGCTCCATCCACGAGGTGTGCAACCGTCAATGCTAATGCTAATGCTAATTTGGATTCACTGGAGCAGCAATTTGAGAAGTATTTCCCCGAATTGAAGCAAGAAGTAGCTGCTTTACGATGCAACTCGTTTTCTTCTTCATTGGATGTGGCTAGCCTTCCAGATGAGATAAAAGATGAATACTTGGACCTGAAAAACGATTTTTCGTCTCACGATTTGTTCAATGAAAAGGAACTGAGCCTGTTCTGGTGTGCTATGTATGGCTCGTACCCCAAAGTTTCCATGGAGGCATTGAAGATCCTAATCCCATTCGTGTCAACATACCTTTGTGAAAAAAAAACGAAGACAAGAAACAGACTGAACGTTGAAGATGACATGAGATTGGCGTTGTCTCAAACACAGCCCCGAATTTCAAATGTAGTGTCCCAAATCCAGGCGCAGCAATCACACTGAGAGTGTTTTTCCCTAGTTATAACATAAAATGTCATAATAAATCAAAAAGATCGTAGATTGATGTATTTCTTTATTTTTTATCGCAACATAATTAAATTAGTTTTCCAAGGGGGTCGCGTGGCCATTACTGATTCAAAAAGGAGGTCGCGAGCCCAAAAAGGTTGGGAACCACTGCATTAGAGTTTAAGTCTCCAGCCCAGCTTTGTAAAAATTGCAGGTGATCATCAAACATGCAAAAGTCATTTTCAATTGAACCAAAAGAATAGTTTACTATTGACAACAGTGCCAACCGCAGAGTCTTACTGCCGTCTATTATCATAATTACAACCGATAGAAATTGTAACCTATCGATCTGAGTCTTAACAATTACACATCAAATTCTACATCAAAAGAAACAAATATTTTTTCTCCATTTGATACTAAAAACCATTCCCACCTGGATAAAAACGAATATTGATATTGACAACAGCACAGGCGATAATGAACACCCATCGACGAATGACCAAAACTAAACAATGACTTCGAAACTCAGCGGTTGCTCAGATCGAGAAAATACTGTTATTCAAAAATTCGAATTCACGACGATAGTTGGTCTGTCCGTTAAGGTTGTCTTCATTTTCAGCTCATTTGAGTGGAGATGAATTGATTTTTACCGGCACTGTTTTGTATGATTACTTCTACCATCTTATCGGTTATATTATGATTGCAGTTATTTAAGGCGCACAATATCGGGATTTTGAACCAAAACCGATGAAAATTTATGACGTTTTGCGGTTTATGAACACAATCCATGCAAATGCGCTTAAGGGATCAATTATCAAATTTTCAACAACGCTGTCAAATAGACTGCACCTGGAATTCATACATCCAATTCAAACTTGGTTCGGTCACCCAAGTTTATTAGCAATTTATGTCTTCATCGAAAAACCGCATCCAATTCGTTGAACCACAACTTATGGAAAGAGGTTGAACAGCCTGCAGACCAAACCAAAGCAAAATAATAAAAAAAGCATAAACTGTCACCCAATAAAAACAAAATCGACTGACCAAACACAGGAACGACATATGTCCATGAATACCTCCATCCGGTCGGACGCCAAGAATCTACCCCTCAGTTGACTTGTTCGCCCGGTGCGTTATGAATACATGTTTCCAATTTCAGCTACACCAGCAGTCGGCAAGGCATTCAGTACTTCGTCAACCTTTGCAAATCGTTTTCGTGTGCAATCTTGAACAACAGCGACCCCTTGAGCAAAAAAACAACAAACAAATTGATGTTTAGGCAGCCAAGAGAAAACCCCGATGTGAGCAAGCGAAAGAAGAAAAAAAAGTAGCAATAAAAGGGCGACAATATGACGCCACATCATTTCTTGTCTTTGAGTGTATATCCGAATTCATCATCCGCGTCTACCCCCCCCCACGATGTTGTTTTCTTTTGAAGTCGACCTACGATTTCATCCCTCCTGGCGAAAACAGAAGCAGACAAGCTGACATGCCCTCTGTGTCTTTTCCACCCCTAATCCCGCAAGCAAGGTGATACCGAAGCAGCAAAAATTGAGAATGGAAAATCGCATTTCGTTCTGCCATCTAGTTATTTTTTTTCATGTAGTCTTCGGCGGAAATGAAAAATTATGTGACATGAAACGTGCTGCGTTTCACGCAGGTAATAAAGATCATCATGATGGAAATATCCATAATGGTGTTGTAGCAATGTTGAAGATGAAGGGGGGTGACAGTTTTGTAATTCTTTGAACTACTCGAAAATTTCAACTTCGTTCCATGGGTTTTCCCTCCTCCAATAATTCCTAATGCAAGCTTATTAGCATTTGGTGACATTTGAAGTTTTAAAGCGAAACGAATTAAAAATCCAGTCAGGTACCTGCCCCGGGAAATCACCGCTGGAGGATGACGGGAAGTAATTATCTGGGGAGCAATAGCTGCCACCGGCAGTGAATTATGTACCTACGTGGGATGATTTACGGAGAACAAAGGGCAGGATTCCTCGGAGAATCTGAACTGGCAACAAAGGCCGGCGGTGTAGACAAAATTAAATGTTTTCCTATGCGTGCTTTCACTCGGCTCGTTGTGTTTAATTTAATTGAAAATTTCCCCCATCAAAACAGGGCTCGAAATCAAACAACATTCTAAACTCCCCTTCCCGACGACGCCCGTACGACGATGCTTGTGATAAGGGTAGAAATTCGAAGGGCCTACTCCCGCTTATAACATATCATAGTTTACACAATAAACAGAAAACTAAGGACCGAGGGCGAGGAGGGCGTGTTGGCCGCGATACCCATCAACGCGCAGCCAGCCAGCCAGCATCGGCATTACTATGGAATGGGTGTAGAATTACATCGAATGAAATCAGAGATGCAAATCATGCTCCTTTCCTTTCATCGCTATCGGATCGCACGGCCAGTGCAGTAATACTTTAGCATTAAACCGTGAAAATTCCGGCAGCGTGTCGAATTTCCTGAGGTTTCCAATCATCGTGCATCAGCTGGGATTGAATCAAAGTAATGCATTGACGCCTGTTGAAATGATGAGGAAACTCTTGTTTGGCGTGGGCTGGATTGTTTGACGGTTTTAGGTTTCTTTAAGAAATTGACGAGGAATTTGTTGTTGATTTGATTCAGGAGGCCGAACACGAAAGGCTTCTTGATGGAGAGTTGTCAAGATACGAACAATTCAATTTTGAAATAATGAATTGAGGAATTATTAAGTTAAAAAAAAGGCTCTCAGTGCGTTAATACATTTGTTAATAATAACTTAGAATACATTCTTCGTTTGTTTAGAATAACTTAGTATACATTCCATGATTTGTTGGCGAATTGACGGAAAGACGTACTATAAATACTCCTAACTCTTATTTTTAGTACATCGAACATTAAATTTAATCTATATTGGGAAATTGAAGATAAGGCTTGAGCCATTTAATACACTACGTTTCATAACAATAGATCCACTTAAAAAGTCCATATGTTTCAATGAAGAATGAATTCGACCGTTTCATTTATTCACCTGCAGAAACTGTGTGAGGAAGTTGACTCACACCACAACACTGCTGAATCCATTGATATACTGTGTGAGTGGATAAGAATAAAATCACTCATTTTTGCTGTTTCATAACTATAGAACCAATACATACAAAACTATCTGCATGAATTGCGCTTCAGATTTCTTTCCCATTCTATCGTGTTGTGACGCGTTTGTGAATGCTCCGGAATAATGCCACGTGGAACGTATTTGACGGATGAAGAACGAGGTAAAATTTTGGAATTTCGCGAATGTAATGTTGATATTTGCGAAATTGCTAGACGTTTGGCAAGATCGCATCAGGGTTGCGGCTTATCATTTTTGACTTAGGCATATTCATTTGCCAATATCTCCTTTCAGAGGGTCGCGTTTGATAATATGATGTATGATGAACTTGTAGTGCATAAGTTGACTCTACAACTTTGTTTAACAGTACATGTGCTCTAACTCTATATCTTCGACATGAGAGCGTATAATTCACAGTGACGTCTTCTACGTTGATAATCGATGTGATCTTCACCGCGAATATCATCGCAAGATCTCTGCGAATATACGCGCTTATTCCTCAGATATAAGAGATAGAGCTATATTGTTAGACCAAGTTGGTAGGTCTGCTCAAGCACCATAAGTTCATGATGCATTATATTTTGAGATTATGCTTGCTGAGAGGAGTTATCGTGCAAATAAATATGGATAAGTCAAAAATGATAGACAACCTTGGATCGCATCACGTCATAATCAATTTTCTGAGAAATCCAGGAACGATATAGGAATAACAAGACAGGCGGACCTAAAAAAAAAGTTGTCGGAAAGAACGCAACGAAGAATTGTTCAAACTGCAAGTAACTAACTCAAAAGTTTGAAACAAATTAAGGCTGAGTTATCACTTGACGTCTCATGTTCTACAATCTATCGAACATTGAAAAGCTCTCCTTATATTCAGCGGCAAAAACTGAAGCAAGCTCCACGACTCTTACCTCGCCATAAACAAGCCCGACTCGAATTCGCACGAGCTAATATGCGTAGAGATTGGAGTAAGGTATGAAACCTTCATTATTCACTATTATAAAATTAATTCAGTTCCTTTGTCCCACTAGATATTTTTTTCAACGAAAAACAAATTCAATCTGAATGGCCCAGATGGATTTCTTTCATACTGGAGAGACTTAAGAAAGGAGCAGCGTTACTTTTCGACTCGTAACTTTGGTGGTGGTAGTTTGATGGTTTGGGGAGCATTTTTCAAGCAGATTGCTTCTCCATCCACCAGAATGAACAGTCGTGAGTACATTGAGATACTCCAAAGTCATTTGCTACCATTATTGCGGCAACATCGTCGAGTTGGCTAAACACATATCAGCAAGATAATGCTTCAGTTCATGCAAATAGAGCGACTTTGGCGTGGTTCAAGAAACATGGAGTTCAAACTATGGAATGACCAGCTTGTTCTCCAGACCAAAACCCGATCGAGAATATGTGGAGATTGATCGTACGTGAAGTATATGCAGACAACAAGCAGTACGCAAGCGTTCCTGACCTGAAACAAGCCGTCTTATCTGCATGGCAAGGAATACAAGTATCTACTTGCCGTAACATAATTCAGAGTATGCCGAATAGGTTATTTGAACTGATTGAGAACAAATGAGGACCTACCCATTATTAACATTTTGATTTTCAAATAAACATCGTTGAAATCTTTGAGAGAGAAATAAATTTTGAACTGGTTCTATAGTTATGGAACATATAATTTTTATGAATCTTTTATTATAAAGCTAAACACAATATGCTTAGAGTCGAAAATTCTACAGTAAAAAATAGACAACAAGTATCTATTATTCTGAGCAACTAATTTCAAAAAATCACTAATTAATCCAAGCATTTAAACATTTCCTTTGCTTAAACAAAGGAATTGTAATTCCTACATGAGTTTGTGTCCTAGCCGACATTACGATGTGAATGGTAGGAAAGATGGTGTTCACCATATTTTAATATGTTGTTATGAGCAATGAATATCATTATGATCATACGATCACATGTTTCCTCATGATGTTCGTTGCAGTCACTCCCTATGTTCTCGGAAATTCACATCTAACAACCCAAGTAACATTGCCAAAACCATCCAGCTTTATTAAGTTTTATTAAAGTTTTATGAAAGCCACTAGAAATCAATTTGGTTTTATTATGGCAGTAAGAGGTGCCAATAGGTTTCAAATTTTAGTCAGGTTTATGAGAACCTACACAGCTTCTTTACAACGATCTTAAAACCTTGTCTTCTAAAATTCCTTTTACTCCTATCAAAGGTTTTATTTTGACTTTATGAACTCGTAAAATGCTGTTTTGAAATGCCGTTTTAGGACTCATTCAAATTATCTTATTATGGTTAGTTGAAAAAGCATTTTAAAACCATTTTGCCTCCAGTAAATGCATTAAACGGCAAATTGGCATTGAGGAAAGTCACCAAATGACCAAATAGTTTTATAGTAGCCATTACGAAGAAAAATTGGCTTTTGGCTAAACTGTGATTTCTTCCAATCGCCATATTGAAATATATGAAATATACGAAATATTGAAATGTGGAAAAATAAATACACCAAATTTGATATGTAATGCAAATGAACTGTAGATCAGAGACCAATTTTGGCATTCTTTTAGATAACCTTATTGAATTCCATAAATTTTCAGGAAATTCATGATTAATTTATCGAATATATATGTTTCAATTTTGTTTTTGTTGATGTAAACTCGCATAATCTCCGAGGCGCATTTATTTTTGGCATTGGTATAACCAAAATTAAATTTGTTATGGACATTACTGCTAATCAAATAAAATATTCTCACAACACTAGAACTTTTTTCTTAGATATTATTTACTGAAATGATCAGAAGAGCAGAGAATCGAACAAAGCAGAACAACAAAAACCAACCACCGTGAAGTTTGACAGCTGTAGCCAATTGGCCATATGCTGGTTTTGATGACAACCAATAGGTTTTATGAAGGTTCTCAAGTGGTCATAACATCTTTCACTAGAACATTTTCAAAATCTTTATGGTCTTGTAAAGGTTTTATTAATTTGTTTTCACAACCGTCTATAGAGTGGGCCACTTTGTACACATTTCGACTTTAAAGATGCATAGAGGAGGTGTTGGTGGACAAAACAGTTTTGAATGTAGTTTCATCAACAAAACCGGGAGGAGTGCTATACGGCTGGAATAAAATCTAAAATTGTTACTTGGGAACTCAACCTAACTTCAGAAACATTTGGTAAGTTTTTCCTTAACTTAGTTACTTTCTAAACTTCTGAGAAGTCTCATCCTGAACTGCGGGAGAAAATTCCTCCAAAATTTTGGGAAAGTTTTCTCCAGAATTTCTTGAAAAAGCTTCCTAAATTTTTTGGAAGTTTCTTTTGGAACTATTAAGAAGTCGTCTTCTGAACTTCGAGGGGTTTTCTCCTGAACTTCGGGAAGTTAATTCCTGAATTTCCGACAAATTCCTGCTGACTGGTAGAAAGTACCTCCTATATTTCTGGAGAAGTTTCTTGCTGTTCGAGAAAACCTCTGTCTGAAATTCTGGATTAGATCTCGGTTCTGAACTTCAGGGACGCTCTCTAACAGTTCTGGGTTGTTCCAACTAAACTGTTGAGAAGTTTCTTGTAGAACTCCTGGGAAGTCCTTTGCTGAATTCCTGATTTTTTTTTTTGAGTAATTCCTTCTTGTACCTATAGGTAGTGTCTTCTCTGGTAAGTTTCTTCCTAATATCCAGAGAAGTTCCTGAGCATATTCTTTCTAAACTTCTGGTAAGTCCCATCTTGAACTCCGAGGAAACCTTTTTACCGAAACTTTGGGAAAGTGCTCTCCAGGATTCCTAAGAAAATTCCATAACATTCTGTTCGAAGTTTCTTTCTGAACTTCTGAGAAGTCGTCTTCTGAACTGTTGGAAAGTTTTCTCCTGAACTTCGGGGTAGTTTGTTCCTGAATTACTGAGAAATGTTTGCTCACACAACTGGGAAGTACCCCCTCTGTTTCTGGAATATTTCTTTCTGTGCTTTTGAGAGGTATCTTCCTTAACTTCGAAAAATCCTTATTTTGAAATTCTGAAATATTCTGTTCCGAACTGCGGACTTCTGGGAAATTCCAACTAATCTTTTGGGAATTTTTTTTTTCGATATCTCTGAGAATCCTAGGGGGGTTTGAGCTGTTTAGTGGAATACTTGTAGCTAGAAATTAGAAGAAAAATTAGTAATCTCCATTTAATTCCAACTACCTTTGCTTATCTTCGACAGATACGCGTATTTCGTTTACAATGTGCAGCCTTCTTTAGTGTCTCGTACTAACAAGTCTAGTTATTAGTACGTGACACTGAATCTTTCGAAGATAAGCAAAGGTAGTTGTAATTAAATGGAGATTAGTAGTTTTTCTTCTAATTTATAGTTATCTCTGAGAAGTTTTTTCCTGAACTTCAGAAAAATTCTCTCCTGGACTTCTAGGACGTGTCGTTTTGAGCATCGTGGATGTTTGTTTCTGAATTTGTGAAAAATGATAGGAAGTGCCCTCCCTGATTAAATTGTTCCTGTACTCCGGGGAAGTTTTTCCATAAATTTCTGCAACTTGAATTCCTGGGAAAAACTGCAGATACTCTGGAAAGTTCCAAACTTCTTAGAACTCCTCTTCTTTAAACATCTTTCTTAGGCTCTGAGTAATCCTTTTCTGATTTATGACGAAATTATCTCCTGAACTTCTGGGAATTATGATCTTGAACTTCAAACTGTATACCAGGGTTTTTCTTGGTTTTGAAATCAAATGAATGTTAAATCGTTTCATTTTTCAATCATTTTATTTATCTCTCCGAGCTATGAAAATTAACATGATTTCTTCAAAAATAGTTCCTCTTATGTAGTTAAAATCAAAAAATTATAATAACAAAGGATTGCATTCGTTTAGCCACACTTCAAGTCCTCTTCAATAAAATCCAAGCGTTTGCAAATTATTATTGATTCAGTACTTGGTAGCTCCTAATTTGTTCTTGATGACTTCAAAGATTCAATTGGGCTTCGAAGAAACCAGCTTCTTGATAGTTTCTTGGACGATTTGTTCCCAGCACTGCTTGATGCATGCCTTCAACGTCCATTTGCGTAATCCTTCGATGCCAGTATGCCCCAAAGGTTCGTAATAGCATCTTAATCAACTGTTTCTAATGTAGATGTTACTCTATTATTTTGAAAAAAGCAATGGGTTTTCGGGAAATTATGTGTACATTTTTTTGCTGCTAGTATTTTGGTGTTCAAAATTTAACGTAACGAACCGGCAATAAATCCGTGCAAAAACACACAAACAAACATTGCACTTTACATTTTCACTTTGGTAAACACCTGTTAAAAAAAAACATTCTAACGAGCGTATCAGTCGAAAGATTGTTATTGGAAGACTAGGAAAACGAGGAAATTCCTTTAAATTCAATTAGAAAATGCTTATATTTTAAAGATAGGCCTATTTCGTCTACGACTTACAGACTTCTTTAGTTAACCGGATACTGAAGAAATCTATTAGTCACAGACGAAAAAGCCCCATCTGTCAAAGAAAAAGCATTTTCTAGTGTAAATTAATAGAACGTTTACTAGTGATAGTTGTGAACAGTGTTTCAGTTTTATATACTTAATTTTTTAAAAGTGATAAAGTGAAATATTAATTGACCTTTTCCTGGGTTCCAATAACAAACAAACAGTTAAACGTGTTCAACAGGTTAGGACATAAAAACCTGAATAAGTAACGATTCAGCCAGGCAAACACATTTTAAGAGTCAACTACAATTCAGTTCCAAGCTACTCCTAGACATCATTGATTATTTCTCTGTTACGTGTAGTTTGATTTGGTCAATAACGGAGTTTTATGTTCAAAATGTAGGACAGTAGTTTATAAATACTACTATCTTTTAATTCGCACGCTACTTTCCAGCCACAATAGTTTGTTGGGAGGTCAAGTTAGACCGAACCATCACATCGCGTGTTACATTACATATTAATCATATAGACTTTCAGCTTAGGGCTGGTAAGCGTAGAACCGCTATTATTTTTTCCTGCTGCCTCTCAGCGAAATTACTCTTCCCCTGAAAGGTTTTCCATTATTAAATTAATCCATTTGCCTGAATCTCCCAATTCGGGGCTCCAAGCCGTACATCAGCAACGCCCATACATTCGTATAATTGTCAGTTTTGATCCGTAAAAGCCATCAATTCGAACTTCTATCCAGAACGGGATTCATAACTTAAGTCAAAAGCAAAACCACCGCAGCTCCAAAAACAGTCATCATCAAGTTCCCAGCGAATCCAACTTCACTAAAAAACATCATACACCAACACACGAACTTCAATCCCACACAGAATGAAAAAAAAAAACAACATTGACTAATGTGCTCTCTCATTCTATGGCGAATATCTCGCAAAACCAGCCCTCGCTAATGTTTTTTTTTCTACCTCTTCGATTCATTTTTTTTTCAGCGGCTCCGTCAAACTGGAATTTATGCACGGCGCGTTTTTCGGTGGCTTCCAAAACGGCCAGACACACTCTGTCAGAGCATAGACGAAATGCTGGCCGATTTTCAGCTGCTACCCGCAAGGGCTTTCCAGCAGTAGTCGCACAAACGCGCGCGCAAAGTTCAAAACACAAACCTCTGGGCAAATTATATGGCTTCAGAACTTCGATAAGTGGTTTTAAATTACACACGTCGTCTAACGCTGTTTTGACTTTCTCATCGAAATCCTTCGACCGTTTTGCGTCCCACGATAGAAAGTTTCCTAGAATGCTAAATGCGATAAAATGAGCCCCACGGTAGGTGCTTCTGTTCCCACTGAATCCGAACATGAGTCGAATCAAATTGCCAATGTCTCACTTGCAATCGGATTTGTTTTTTTCGTGAAAGACAGAACTTTATTAACCTAAGGAGTGCAAGCAATCAGTTTTCAGTCAGTTTAGTTTTACGTCATCGGAGAACCGACGCCTGGCTCACTTGGATGGAAGCGAAACCGGCGAAAAAAAAGACATCGGGCGCACGTCCGAATCGTAATGGATAATAAATTGGATTATTATAAATGAAACGGTCCGGTTTTTGCTTCCAACGCATCAGAGTTTGGGTGATGATTTTATCTCTCTTTTTTTTCTCCAACCCTCCATTTTCGG
This sequence comes from Aedes japonicus, assembly GCA_034211315.2. Taxonomy (NCBI): domain Eukaryota; kingdom Metazoa; phylum Arthropoda; class Insecta; order Diptera; family Culicidae; genus Aedes; species Aedes japonicus. The sequence continues at coordinate 21,682 of JASCZW010006383.1, read as the reverse complement.
TATATTTTGGAGTCATCCGGTGGGTGGGTATCAAAACGGCATCAGTTGGTTATTTTTATCACACTCTGCTCACTTTCCTGCTATAACTGTTGATTATTTGAAAAACTGTGTTAAATGTTCTGCTTAGTCGGTTGGCTGAACCTTTTGATGGGAGAATTTGTTCTGTTGTTGTGGACAGATTTGAATAGGTAATATTATAACCACACAAAACGTCGATTACAAGTGCGGTTGTTATAAGTAATGTGATAATAATTCAATGATGAGCAATCATGATTTTTGAAACGTTTCGTATAGTTAAATAGTAAATTGAAAATGCAATAACATAACATTACTTACATTTGTATCTTTTTAAGAAAATGTATCATAGGGTACTTCAGAAATGTCTATCAATTCCTGGATCTACCACATCACGATTTCTAGGAGCTTTTAAACAATCTAAAACATATCTTCGAAGATGTTATAAAAGTAGATTTTTACAATAGGCTGGCTTTCACCACACAGATAAAAAGAAACATTGAATTTTCTGCCTTTTCTAATGCATATAAAGGGAATGCTAGATTTGACAAAAAATGATGTAATATTTCGTGTAGACCGATAACGCCTGAATCTAGCATGTTGTATGAAAGATTGCAATCATTGTTGTTTGGCGCATGAAAGATTGCAAACAATTTCGTTGTTTGCGCCTCTTTTGGCTTGCAATTAAACGACGGAAATTTTACGCACTTGTTAAAATTAATTATTTTTTTCTGTGCACGCTGCACAGTGGTTCCAACTGCGAACTTAGCGGCCAAAAGTAGTATTTTTGAAAATTTCTTTATAATTTCTTTGTGACTTTTATAAATTTAGGGGCGCTCAGTTCAAATTGGATGTCAAAAAGACTGGAATGATCCACCTTGCAGTAATAACTGAACTTTTTACCATTCTTACAAAGAAAAGTGTTCATATCACAGAATTTATCCAATAACCACTAAATCGAACCAGACGAAACAACCATTAGCTGGTTTTGTGGTCCGCAAGAAAGCTCTTGAGTATTTTTGGAACCGGTCAATTGTTTCCGAAAATATCGCCGGGAAATGTTCTGGTGAATATGGATCATGTGCCTTTAATCAGCCTAAATTGTTTTAAGCCCATCATTCATCACCTTAAATCACATGAAAATTTGATAACAAGATCAATGTCAGTCAAACTGAGTAACCAGTACCATATGCCCACATTCTAACATGTTCCGGGTACCCCGGGGAAATGGCCAGTGTCTGACTTGAACCAAAACCTGCCATGCGACACCTCAAGTCACATGAGAATTAAAAATTAAGTTCTTCGCTTGTCTTATTTAGTATCCAAATCCACCACTGCCAAAAATTTTCGAGTTCGAGCAAGCAATAACCGTGAACTTTGGCATAGATAATAATTTGGAACATTAATTACAGGCCAATAATGGCCATCTTTTGGTAACTAAACAATAAGTTGCCTAATTTGCTACTTTGCTAAAACCGTTGATTTAAGTTAAAAGTAGTACTACTTTATGCAACACTTCTTTTTTGCTAGATGCACGCTGAATAACGTCAAAACCTCTGCGTTAAGAATAGATAGAAAAGATTTTATAGTTCTTTAGAGGCAGTTTACCAGACAAAAATAGGCAATGGCACCTAGAAATAAACTATTATCATCTGACTCAAAAGATTGTGTGAGAAGGCTTCGATTTGCTGTTTGTTTTTGTCTGTCTTGTGTTGCGTCGTCACTCCAAAGTTCTTTGATATGTATGTTGTTGTTTGGTCGATTCAGAGTCTTGAAGTTTTTCCAGTATTGTAAAATGTTTCATAAATCTGGTGCTCTTTGTATCATGGTATTGTTTTGTTGTATGATTGATTTGTTTAAATACATCGATGCTTGGGTTCATTAAGTTTCATTTTGTTCGTTTTGACGATGTATTTACATATGTGACAAATTGAAAATTGGAATGTTCTCACAATATTTTTCAGATGCGTTCAGTTTCAAATTGATACAGATATTATGTTCTACTCCTGTTTTCGATTCTCTTTTCCGAATGCTTCGAGTTTTTTTTTCTCTCAATTAGTATTAAACATTATTTCAACAGCGAGTTACGCGTACATAACATAGAGAGTGGAACGTTCAAAAATTGGTCAAACATGATTCAGTGTGCACTGATTAGATTACTATATGAATGATTAATCTAATTTCTTTCGAAGTTCTTTGTCTACAAAACACAGGAAAAATATATGATTAGGCTTCCAAGTTCCCAAATGTATATTGTCGGGCTTTACATTTCACACCTTCCATCAAGTTTTGTACCGCTGTTATATCCGCCTTTTTTATGCTGACCGCCAATTTGCCTTAAACTTTCCTTCAATTCGAAATGTTTTCTGAGTTCTCTTGAGGTTTCTCTTTACGATTACTCAATATTTATCAATTGGGAGCAGTTCCAGCGAGTTTGAAGTGTTTTTCTCCTTGGGTTCGATTTGCACACTATTTGCGATATAACATTCCCGAGCTGTTTTTCCATAGTGACAAGAAGCGAGGTCTGGCCAAAACGGAACGAAACAACTATGATTCTTCAAGAAAGGCAATACAAGTTTTTGCAGGTATTCCTTAACATAAATATCTTGATTAACAGAGCCAGTTGTCACGAAACTTTCGCTTTTTAGCCCACAAGTGCAAATCTCCTGCCAAATCAAGTAACATTAACATTTTTTTTCTGCTAAAACTTATCTTGAACCTTTTCTTTTTCCGGTAGCTGTAAACTCTTGACCTGGGAGCTGCATTAAATCGGCTTTGACGTATGTGTCATCATCCATTAGGACGCAATCAAACTTGATCAACAAACTCGTGTACAACTTACGCGCTCTTACTTTGGCATCCGATTGACTAATCCAATGCTTGTTCATTTTGATTGTTGTTTTTTGTAGTCTCCCATGCGCGGAGTAACGATCTTTGATGAAGTTTGTCAGAAGAAGATAATTTCTCATCTCCATGCGAAGCGCTAGGAATGGACGGTAATTTATTCCTAGAACGAATAAACATGAAGAGAAAGTGTATTGATAGTTCCGTATAGGGCAACGGCAGGCTTTGAAATTGAAAGATACAAGCTTGAAAACATTAAATCATACTGGTGGGGATCAGTATTTGCACCACTCACCGTCGTTCTCTCCGAGATCTATAAGTAATAGTATGACGAGAAGAACAAATGTGTGAAATAGGCGGTGCATGCTAAAAATAAACTCAACAGCTGGAGATAATTTCTCACCCGTGTTAGGCAGTATTGGGAAAGGGACAAATCGCTAGAACCAGATAAAAGCAATAGGTAGTATAAGAGCCCGATCGGTTGCATAACCTTTGATTCGGATACTACCGTTCAATGCTCTCCGCTCGTTTTCAAACTTGTATCTTTCAATTTCAAAGCCTGCCTTTGCCCTATACGGAACTATCAATACACTTTCTCTTCATGTTTATTCGTTCTAGCAATAGATTACTGTCTATTCCTAGCGCTTCGCATGGAGATGAGAAATTATCTTCTTCTGCCAAACTTCATCAATCCTTGTTGTTAAAAGTACTATGGAGCAATCTAAGTCCTTTCTTGTTCATTATTTCAGCCGGTCTCCCACTACCACTCCTGAGAGCTGTTCCTGAAAATGCCAAGATACGACCGATGATTGAAACTGGAACATTCTTGGTTTTAAAATGGCCCGGTGAACATTTTCCCGCGATTTATGTTCGTTTGAAAGAACTGTACAATCCACTCGCATAATGCTTCTTGCTTCGATGGCATTTTGAACACAACTGAACAAGCTGGAACAAAAGAAAACATGCGATTATGTTGGTGAGACAGAGAGCATTGATTCACATAATCTCTCTTTTCTCTGTGCACTTTTACACTCCCGCTTCATTTTACTCATTGACTGAGTAGAATTGTATTCCTGTCTCTTTTTCTCACACGGAAATGTTACTCAATTTTCCTAAAAAGTGGATCTACTCAAAAATTGAGTTGATCCACTTTTTACGAAAATTGAGTAACTTTTCCATGAGAGTAAGAGGGACAGTAATACGAATGAAAGAGAGGGTGTTTTGAGCGTGTAGGGTTTGGTATGAGAGAGTTATACCTGGTACAGACATACAATGTACAGCGCTGTACGAACTGTCAAATACTTTAATCCAGTACAAAAAAACACGTACTAGACTTAAGGAGTACAGCGTTGTACGTTGTATGTCTGTCCCAGGCATTAAAATCATTCTCATTTATTAGTCCTACCCCGTTAGCGTACTACATTGTATCATTTCTGAAGATTGAATGATATGAATGCGCATGAACATTCACATCAAATGCAAAACAACGCACCGCCTTTTTTTCTCACATTGCTTCGTTCGTGTTTCACTCATACTAATGCACCGTCAGAAGTGAGAGTTACCACAAGTGATTTATTCCGATTCTGTTCATTATCATTCTGCTTTGATTCTATTCGTAGATAACAAAATTGAGAAAAACTGGCAGCTACCGTACACTTAACGAATCGGACTGAAGCAGTGTAGATGTTTTCTCTGTCCCTATTTTTTACCTGCTGAATCGCTCACGTATGAATTCAGTTGGATTCAGCTGAGTGAGATTGATTGAATCACACTAACTTCATTCAATCATACCGTAAACATAATTTAACATTTCCAATAATGATCTAACATGACGTAAGTAATCTAATACAACATGAAAACATTAAGCGTCATTTTAAACCGTCTCTCTACTCTGCTCATTCCAACTGATTGCATTCGCTGAGTCAAAATAATCTCGTTCAGTGTATTCACATCATTTGCGTTCAGTGGCAACCCATTCATTCAGGTATTACTTCAAGATGAGAATTTGTTTCGCATGATTCTATATTCCTGGTTTATTCTTTTTACAGTTTTCGTTTCTGAGGATTTGTGTTGAACCTCTCGATAGGAAACATCACACTCGTTCACTATTTTGTTAGCAACCCAGGATTGCTATTTTACATCGGTGGTGCTCATTTGAGTGAATGAATTTTCCCATGCTTGGAGTAGGTAACAGTTTTGATGATCGTCAATGGAAGGGCATTATGAAATTGTTTCGACTCGAACATCTTCATATCGAACAGAGGGAGATAGACATAGATTCGAAAACAAAAGGTTAGCTGTTCGTTCTAATTGTGTTTCATTTCCATGTTCGTTTCATGATGAACGGCTAGTGAGGCGTTATCAAAATAATACGCTGCACAGAATGCGGGAAAGGAAGAAAAAATGAGTTCATGTTAGAGCTCCGAAAAGGTATGATCCTGCTGAGCAGTCCGGTTAGGAGTATTTGAGATTTTCAATACAGGACCTGTCATGGAACTCATGGATCAGACAATTCTGCCGGTAAACGTTGACGTCCATATGCGGTGTACATAAAGGTGTAAAGATATAAAGAGAACAAATCTCGATTTTTTTCTCGTTGCCAAATTCGATCTCAGTGCTCTCTTTGTAACTATCTTCTTATTTTCTATTTGATGTTCTATAGTTTGAATTGGTTAGGACTAGGGTTCTGATGTATGGTCAGTATCGGAGTCATCGTTTGTTTTGTTTGCAATGGATCCGGTTTTGACTGATAAAGTAGCGCGCCCTAAAGAGTGCTGTCACTCACAAACTTTCAATAACACCTGATTCATTGCCAACAAAACAAACAATGACAACTGCAACAACACCGAATACTTCATCATTTCTCAATAGTGATCAAGTAACTCAACATGCACTAAACAAAGGATACGGGATATACTAAAATAGATCAAATTACTGGACGCAGTGCTTTATGTCCCGAACAGAAGAAAATTAAACTATCTTCTTAACTAAACTTATTTTAGCAACTTGTCGACTAATCTATTATTTCAGCAACTCCTGCTGAAGTAAGTCTCTTTATCTAACAATGAAACAGCAAAATGGTGACACATTTTTAGGACCACTCTACACGTGTGGTCAGGTGAGTTATAAGCAAAGTTCGAAAACAAATAACAGATGCCGTTAGTCTCACACGTCAACAAACTCGCATTAAAATAAGCGAAGCATTGAAATGAATAAAATTCAACGCCACGCCAGACTGGTGATGATCCGGAGAAAAGGTCTTCTTTAAGCTATGATTCGAAGATCCTCAGTTAACAATTGAGTAGGATATTTCGATAAATCAAAGATCCCAACGCTTCATAAGAGTAATACGAGTTATGTAAATAAGGTGTCATCAACTTTTAGAACACATGAACATAATCTGATAAATTATTTAACAGCTACCTTAAGTAAAGCTCAAGGCACTCAGTCATTAGATCGTGTCCTTTAATCATCCATGAGGAGCATACCTGAAAGTAAAAGAAAGAAATAATCATTAGTTTTTATAGTTTTTTTTTTAATTTATGTGAAAGCTGAATGATTTAAAATCGGGGATTAGCTACACAGATAAAAAGAAACATTGAATTTTCTGCGTTATCTAATGTGCATAGAGGGAAACATGAAAGTTTGCAATCGATCGATTAAGCTGCTTTTGTACAAGATCTTCGAAATTTTTCTATAATTTTAGCTTGTTGTTTCTTTCTTCACGAGTGCCCAATACCGCTCGATAGGTCGCAACTCTGGGCAACAGAGTGTAAACGATATTAAAAGTCACAAATGGTTTGCCTTCACTGATTGGATTGCCGTCTTTCAAAAGAAAATTGAATCTCCGTTTGAACCACGCTGTAAAGGACCTGATGACACAAGTAACTTTGACATTATGGACTCTACATCAAAGGAAGGTTGAAGCACTTCAAGATCAACAGAAGGGTAAAAAAACGAAAAGAAGAAGCAACAAAAGAGAACACCCAAAGAAAACACTCCTAACAAGGGAAGAAAATTCGACACACAAAGGAGACGAATCTATAGCGAAGGTAACAACGAAATTCCAGAAGAGTAAGTCTTATAGAGGACCAGCGAAATATGGTGAGACCCAACCAGTTATTGCATTTATATACAATATATACGCGCTAGGTTTGATTGTTTTGGAACCTGCAAATGTATTCACTTTACCGTTATTTACATGAAAACGGTAATTTTAATATACGGGGCTTATTACTTGTAAAAGTAACCTCGCAATGACCGTGACTCTCCAGACTTCTTAAATGGGTTACTGGATCTGCAATAGAGTTAGCACTTTCTAACTCCCGGATTAAATCTGCATTCAATGATCACCTAAAAAACTATTGCAAACAGATCTCTTCCATAATACCACTGCCGGTAGGTGTTAGATTGGACACACATACATTTGAAATGGAATAAAATTTTACGAAATAAAAAGAATACAATTTGCACTGTTTACTACCATTTGCTCCCCGGACCCGGAGACGGAATATTTTGGAGATTTGTAGGCAAGCAAAATCAGATCATTTTTGTATTATGTAAAATAAATGAAATACTAATACTTAGTAATAGCCCTTATTTGATAATTTAATGCAAAATTGTCAGTTTTTTTATCAAATGGTGAATGAATGAAGTAAATATGATCAGTCGATCAAGAGTTATTGACGTTCAGAAACTTTTCAAATGATACCCAGTTTAGAAAAGAGAAACGTAGTCTTACGTTAAAATTGAAACATTTGGTCAAAATAGCACTAGCAGACTCGAGCAAATTCCTTTAAATTCCACTGGAACAAGCTTATCCTTTGACAGATAGGTCTATTTCGTTGGTTGAAATTTTACGAGTTTTACAATAGTTCTTCCAATAGGCAGTTAAAATGTTTTAAGAAAAAATCCGAGGGCTCCATTTTCTATTATACATACCCGACCAGGAGTGAATAACATAGAAATTACAAAATTCTAACAAACCTTGTTACAACTAACTGATAATGATATAAATTTGCTTGAAACATTTCCATCTAGATAATTTTAAAACAAACTTATAACAAATTATGATATAATGCCCTGGGAGGCACAACCCGACCAGAAGGAGACAAAAAAATTATTTCAGGTTTTGTTATTCAGTTACGCTGTTTTTATAACAGCGGTTGTTAGAATTCAGATCGCGGATGTCGTTAAAATAACAGAAATTGTAACAAAAAATCCTCAAGAGGAAACAAAATCATAGCAAACTATGATACAGATATAACAAAAACAAAACAAACTTTGTAACCGTTCTGTTACGATGAAGCAAAATCATAGCAGCAAGTGTTGGAATTAATTTATTTTTTTACGAAGATTGTGTTTCCCAGGGCATTATATCTTAATTTGTTATAAATATGTTATACAATTATGCAGACGAAAATGTCTTAAACAAATTTATATCATAATCAGTTAGTCTTAACAAGGTTTGTTATAGTTATGTTATGTTTATGTTATACGCTTCTGGTCGGGAAGCTGCGTAAAGAAGTAAATTAATTTTAACACTAGCTGATATGATTTTGGTACATCGCTACAAAACTGTTACAAAGTTTGTTTTGTTTATGTTATATGCATATCATAGTTTGCTATAATTTTGTTACCTCTAAAGGATCTTTTGTTAGAATTTCAGTTATTTTAACAACATCCGCGATCTAAATTCTAACAACCTCTGTTAAAAAAACAGCATAACTTTATAACAAAACTTGAAATAATTTTGTTGTTCCCTTTTGGTCGGGTAAGCGGGGTCGCGGAGTTCTTAACATCTTTCTTGAACATGTGTTGGTATTCCTTTTCATTACCTCACCGTTGCAAGTACGCAGCCAGGGATGTTTGGAGACTACCGCTATATAAGAGTTCGAAACTGTCTTCCAAATTTCTTGCTGAATGACAACGGATTTGACATGTTAGTTCTCTTAACACTAGATTTGGTCCTCGCCACCTGCAATTGTAAATGTAAATGTATAAAGGGTGTTCCGATCAAAATTTGGTCAAACAATAATGTGTGTGAGTCGATCAAAGTTTTTATTAATAAGTCAAATTATTTTTCTTTTTCAAGTTCAGCTAAGCTTCCTTTTTACCGAGTGCAAATTGCCCGGTCTTTCGTTTAACACATGCCATAAGATTTTGTACAGTCTCCTTGTCCACTTTATTCGCCGCAGAACGGCAGTTTGCCTTGAACTGTTTTTCGTTCACAACAGCTTTTTGGGTCTTCTTAAGGTTTTGCTTGACGGTGGCCCAAAGTTGTTTGATTGGGCGGAGCTCTGGCGTGTTCGGAGGGTTCTTGTCCTTGGCCACCACTTTAACGTTGTTGGCAGCATACCACTCCATGGCCTTTTTTCCGTAATGATAATGGCCAAAATAGAAGGGAACAATTTTGTCGCTTCAGGAAAGGCAGTAGACGTTTTTGTAGGCACTCGCTCAGATAAATTTCCTGGTTGACGGTTCCGGTCGCTATGTAAACGTTGCTCTTCAGGCCACAGCTACAGGTGGCCGGCCACACCAGATATTTCTTCGTGAACTTTGACAGTTTAATCTGCTTGGAAATATCTGCCACCTCTCCCCGTCCGGTTGCCGTATGAATTTCCTGCCCAGGAAGCTGTTTAAAGTTTGTTTCGGCGTAAGATTCATCGTCCTGTACAATGCAATCAAACTTCGTCAGCATCGTCGTGTACAACTTTCGCGATCGTGCTTTGGCCGACGTGCTTTGTTTATCGTTGCGATTTGGAGTCACCAATTTCTTGTAAGTCGACAGTCCAGCTCGTTTTTTAACTCTATCCACAGTTGAAGGCACCACACCCAGCTTTTTTGCGACATCTCGGACGGACAGGTTGGGGTTTCGCTTGAAACAGTGGGCAACTCTTTTGTCGTCGCCGTGGTCTCCGGCTTTCGATTTCCTCCCGGTCCAGCTTTCCTGGGCTGTCAACAAACGTTCACCGAACAATTTCAATATGTTGATAACAGTTGATGATTTAGCCACATTAAACAATTTCGCCAACTTGGCGAGAGAGTAGTTTGGATTTTTGCCATGCACGTGACAAATTTTGAAGCGTTGCTTCCCTTCTTTCGACGACAGTTTTGATAACTGAAGTGCTAATCTCAAAATCAAAATAGAGGCATGATGGTACACGCACAAATCTTCAAAATGAGGGGTGTGCAACATTGTTTAATGCACGATGAAAGAAAATGCGTCAAGTTTAAGTCGACAAAATTTTGGATGGATTTTAGTGACATCGATAGCCAATTAAGTCACTTAAGACTCCGTTTCAACATGAAAATACACTTTACGTTTTCGGAATTAGACACTACATGTTTACGGAAAGTTGTACAAAAATAGTATAGGATTGTTTTTGGTTTCTTCATTACATTTCCGAAAAGCTCCAAAGTTGGAAATGGCAAAATCATCTACAGTGGTGGTCATTAAAATAAGGCCATGTGCGTTTTGGTGAAAATTTACTATTTTTAAATGACTCCATGTTTGACCGTCTTCTAAGTGTACACTGGTGAAAATTCTCGGCCCGGTGGTCGTCTGACGTAGGTTCTACCATCCGATCCAAATAAATTCATTTTTATTTCGTCACTCCATAGTACGTTCCGCCATTTCTTGATGCCATCGGGACCAGACCAATTCAAATGTTGTTTCGCAAAATTTAGCCTGTTTCGAATATTCTTTTTACTGAGTAGAGGAACTTTAATAGCCACCCGACCAGCTCTTGAAATCTTCTGCGAATAGTACGTGCACTAATTTCAAGCTGAAGCTCCAGCTTTATTGCTGTAGCTGATTTGAAGGGATCATATTTGGAGACATAACCGATTCGACGGTCGGTATGACTTGTTGTTTTACGTTTAGGTCCGCAGTTGTCAATATTGTTTTGTACTTTCAGTGCATTTTGCACCATGCAACGAGATGCCCCTACCATTCTAGCGATTTCTCTTTGAGATTTACCTTCACTATGCCATTTCAAAATCAATTGCCTCTGCGAGTGTGAAAAATGAATTGCACGTCCCATTTTTGCTGTTTATCAAACATAAATAGATTGAATATATTGTTTATCAAGTGTTATTTAGTTACTAACCAGTTCAACACAGCCTACAACGACGAATTTTGTATAATATTTTGAATTTGAGCGGTTCCGGTTATGTGGCCTTATTTTCGTGTCCAACCGAATTTGATAGCTGCTGGATTAATAAGTCTTTCTCCATGCACGAGAGACACCTAGCAGATTTATTTTCAACTTAATTTGTTACTAACAAAGTTCCTATAATGACAGATAGAGTGAGCTCTTCTTGTGATGTTTTTCATTGTGAATTTTATCGATTTTGTTGTTGGAGTGAAGGGGTGGCCTTATTTTCGTGACCACCACTGTATGAAACATCAAGAAAGCTCAGAGATCAAACAATTCTTTTATATTCAATTCGTCATATTGACTCACGGTCAAATCGCGTTCAGCTCTAAGGCTTTAGTGTTCATTCCACATACAAACGAATTAAAAAAAAAACGTTTGGTCGAACGGTTATTTAAATTTCTCGCCATTATTTACTGCCGTTCCTGCGCCCACCTTCCTTAACAACAATAGCCATATTGGTTGTGGCCAATGGCAATTTGTATGTTTACTTGTTGTTGTTATCGAACATGGGCGTAGAAATGGTTTATTTTGAGATATTTTAATAAAGGGAAGGCGAAAAAATGCGAGTCAACATACAATAGTGAAAAATACGAGCAAGACAAATTCGACCGTTGTAAACATGTACAATTGCAATTTTAACAAACACGCCAGTAAGCACCGACCACATGGTTTGGTATGTTGTGGGAGGGGCTGCGCTACGCTACTCGACTTTGATGGAACGTTTCCACTTGGAAGAAAGTTGCTTAGTCATTTTGTCGGTCTGCGAAAACTTCCGGAATCAGCGTTCGTTGTCGTCGAGAACATGTGAAACGGTAGTTTAATAAACATTCTCAGCTCGGTACCAACTGGCATGCACAACTATTTACATTTTCCGCTCTGCTACGAGTCGCGCGAAATTTGTTTGTTTTGCTCGCTTTTGCCTGGAGCCTCTGCTTCCTTGCTATTGCTGTGATTTAATAAGACTTTTATTTGGCATTTAAACATGTGCAAGCTACACTCACATACCGCTCTTCCCTTGCCGTGTCGATGTCGCACCTTTTTTGCCTCTTGGGAGCGAGAAAATTAAATGACTTTCTTCCCTTGGATATTATAAAACGGGATAGGGCATAGCGATGTGGCAAGAACACTTGTTTTCCCTCCTCGCTTTTTCACTAAAAGTCACCCCAAGAACATGAACAAATAAACAGTTTGGAATTTAGGAAAATGCAAACAACCAGAAAGTTTGAACCGGGAAATTTTGCAATGCTGGATGCACGGAAAGGAAAGAAAAAAACCCTGGTTGACTTTGCCCGAATGATCTACTTGCTTTATTCGCATTTATTCAGTTCGCTTTCCCTTGAAGCTAAATGGAAATATTTAATTCATGAGCTCCTTTTTGCCACAGATTCGTACCAACGGGAAACCGATCTACCGATTCTGATTAAATCAGGTGAACTTCTGCTTATTTTTCACTCACCGAAACAGATGTTGTCAAATTAAAACCATCATAATGATCACGTTTATAAACTTTTTAATAAGAGCGACAAAGGCAAATTGAACTTTCCCCTTTTTACAGCTATCAAAAACATCCCCCTAGCTGTCAACACACTACTCTCCCTCCGGTGAAAATTCCTTGATGCGTAGATATTACTCCTAAATCCTGCTTTAATTTGGAAAGTCACTGAACCGAACAGATGGGGTAATTACACGACACAAAACACGGCATTAGGTGTGGATTTGATGGATGAACTACGCCTCATCTGCATCCGCTGGAATTGCCCTTTAATTTCACATGTCTAATGACATTCATCAGTCGTTCCACTTCCGGAACCGTTCCGGAAAAAGCAACCCAACCGGTTGGTGCGTGTGTGATCAATGGTCTCAATAATCTACTCGACTAGAGCCCGCTCTCCGACTATCGGTTCGCATGGGTGAAAACCGGCAAACCCGCTTTCCTTGGCCGGGGGAACCGAATGCAATCCGGTTTCTGCGATGCAACCAGCGCGCCGATTGCAAAACAAGTCCGGCAGCAGCAGCAGCAGCAGCAGTCACAGCGCAATCATGCTTAATAGTAATAAATTGACATTACAAGATAATAAGTGCGGCTTGCCCCTAACCCCCTCCCTCCCGCGACAAGGATGTCGCATTTATGGGTGTTCGTTGAGCGATGGTTATGGAGTATGGATTTACCTTTTACGAAATCGGTATCCAATTAGATCAAATTTGCTGCGCAAATGTGACAGCGTACATCAAGAGAAATAATCCAATCAAAGGGAGAAAAGCTTTTCACAGCTTTCGGATAGTCGGAACAATAAATAATACTGTTAGCTCCCGCGGACGGGAACGATGTCGAGTTCGAGGAAAAGCTTTTAGAAATCTGTCACCAATCTGGCACCGCCGGCTAAATACACTCTATTGGTCGCAGCGGAGTCGGACGGAGACGAGATCGAAAGAGGCGAATGACTTTTCGGCAAACCGGAAAGCTGCTTTGCATAATCTCTGTCCGTTTTTGCTGATGAAACGGGCAAGCCAACTCAAAACAACGACGGCTTCCGCAACGGAAGCGATATTTCAGCAACTCTCTGCACTCACGGGAATCTCAATTAGCGGGCACGCAAGCAACTGGACGGCTTTTGATCATAGTGGTCGGATCGGAGGGTATTCGAATTGCATTAGCTGTTGGATCTTTCGTGATTAAAACATAATGTACGTACAATTATGGCTTGATAAATTTGATTTACTGGCTTTTAGCATTTTAGATGTTTGCAGGCAGAGCTTGCTATAATAGTCTTTTCTCAGACGAACAAAAGATAGGTCTTAGATAGTCATTTTACTGAAACAAAAACGGAGAGTCATTAAAAGAGAAAAATAGATTAAGGCTCTATTCAGTTTTTGTTCTAAACGTCCTTTATCGTCTGATTTAAAGACAATATCCTCTAATTTCCTTAGCTCAATCATTAATGGAGTATAGGTAAATATTTACGGTTGGAATTACGAAACAACCTAATTTTTTTTATTTTTACGGATGAACATTGAGGAGGCGGCCATTGGTGAGACCTATCTGATTATAACTGTATAACAATATTTTTAAATAATACTAAATACATGCCTGGGAGGAAATTGAACATTTCCAAATCCGGAAGTGTGGTGCAGTTACCTTATTCAAATGATATCGGTAATGTTAACATGCGGGGAATTTTGTGTGAAAGTAAACTCGGAATGGGCGTGTCTCTCCAGACATTCTGAAATGGGTTGCTGGATCTGCAGTAGATGTATCACTTTCAAGCTGTCAGATTAAAGCTGCTCCCAATGATCACTTGAGGGATTGTTGTAAACAGATTTGAAGTGTCAGATTGAACACACACATAGGTAAATGTTTACGGTTGGAAAATATTTACACTTTCTTGGCCAAAAGTGCATCATCTTGAATCTGAAGCCAACTTTCAAAGTATTATATAGCAAAGCATAAACCAGGTTTCACAAAATCGTAGGTGGTACAAGCTCTGAACTATTGTTAGGAGGGAGACGCGCCTCCATCGGTTGCTGTGAGATAGTGATTTGTGAGCAATAATCCCTACTTCTTAGATAAAGGGTGTATCACCTGTCCAGGCCACGTCCTTGCAACTGGTGGGGATAAGGAAGGTATGTTAGTTCGAAACTTACTTCAGAGAGATATGAAGAACTCCACGACCCTTCATAAGTGCCACAGGAAAGGTGGAATTATATAAGAAGGCAGGGTAAGCTCTAGTATACGCTCAGCAAGCGGTATTGGTAAAATTCATATTGACACAGATTTAAAAAAAATCCATCTATTTTGAGATAAACCAAGATGTTTAGCAAATTTTTGTTCACTCAAAAACCACATACTTGAAAAATGAGTACATTTTAGGAACCAACTTTTACCAACTCTACTCTCAGTGTGCTGTTCTAGGCCCTTGACACATAATATAACAATTGACTCTGACACAATAGTGACAGAAGACAGTCTGAAAGTCAGTTTGTGGGTGTGCCCCCAAATGCTTTGTCCGTAAAAAAATTTTAGATAATTTTTAAGAAAATTTTATAGAATTTCCCAAAATTTTTATGAAAACTTCTCAGACAATCCTTGAGGTATTCTTTCTGGCTTTTTTGTAGGTATTTCTAAGGAGTTTGTAGGCATTTCTCTCGTGATCCTGCCAAGAGTTTCTTTGGCATCGTATTTTCAAACATTTCTTTTGGAAAACCTACACAAAAACAAAAAATGTAATTCCTTAAGTAATTCATGAAGAAAATCCTGATTTGTAGGAGCAATCTAAGAAATTTTTTTTGCACGAATTCCATAATGTCATATCCCAAGTATCATTTCCAAAACCATCCAGCTTTACCTTAGTTTTATTAAAGTTTCATGAAAGCCACTAGAAATCAATTTGGTTTTATTATAGTACCAAGGTGAGGTGCCAATAGGTTTCATGTTTTAGTTAGGTTTATGAGAACCTACACAGCTTGTTTACAACGATCTTAAACTCTTGTTTTCTAATATTTCTTTTACTTTTATCAAAGGTTTTATTACGACTTTATGAACTCGTAAAAAACTGCATGCTTTATGACCTCGTAAAATGAGTACACAGTACTACAATAGAAAAACTAATTAATGTGATATAACCACAATGGAACTGAGTCTTAGCTTCGGGTCTTGACAGAGAATCCCTACTGAGCCCTTGCGGCACGTCAGACCGGCCATTTCGGCGCAAGTGCAAATTGGCATTGAGGGAAGTCACTTCGGCACAAATTGATTCTCTTCGTCTTCAGGGGATTTTGTTGGCCAAATTGTTTGCAACTAGTTTAACTAGTATAAAAGTAGATTCTTCGTATAAAAGTACATGTTTTGGTCGAGTTTCGGACAATTTAGCTGCTAAAAAAAACTAACGAAAACTGACCAAAAACTGACCTGGAAAACAATTACATTTTTCAACAGAACAACGATCCAAAGCACACCGTGAAGAAAACTACTGCATTCTTTAAGTGAAACCGAATCAAAATGCTCGAATGGCCTCCGGAATCCCCTGATTTGAATCCGATTGAAAATCGGTAGGTTTCTCTGGACGATTAAGCGGACATGACATCGGTAACTAACACAAAATTTGAAGCTCCCCATGTAGCACACTACGGTCATAATTAGTTGTAGTAACTTGATTGTGACTTAGTAAGTTATATTTATGTTATCTCAACCGAACGGCAACAAGTCTGCTGCCGGGTCTCGAAACAACCCACCCGAGCAGGAGACAACAACATATGAATACCTGATTTTGATCTAGATAACTGGACTTGGTATTAAAGAGCTCAGATTAAGAGGTAAAATACCTAAGCAAAATACCTAAGAATTTCAAGCAATATATCTCTCGAATAACAAAACTTGTTATTTTAGATACCTGGGAATATCTGAGAGATACTGTTTTGGTATTGTCTAACCTCAATTACCAAATACCAAGACTAGTTATAAAGTTATTCGCTCCTGCTCGGGACATATTGATCCGGGATACCACAAAAAGCTTTTCGAAAGTATGCGGCGTGAATAACAAGTTTTGTTATTTATCATGGCAAGTTTTGTTATTCGAGAGATATTTTACTTGCAATTCTTGGGTATTTCGTTTATGTATTTTACCTCTTCACCTCTTTAATACCAAGGTCAGTTATCAAGATCAAAATTAGGTATTCATATGTTGTTGCCTCCTGCTCAGGAACCGACGCCCATATCTTACACTGATTAGCCTCATGTATTGTAGTTCGAATTTTTGTACCACTGTTACTTATTTGCAGCTCATGATGCGAAAATTTAATCAATTTCTATTCAATTCCTGTTTCTCCATCTGCAGTTGATGCTATCCATTAAAAACAGTGAGTTGTTAATTACTTCACTTCCCATTAATCCCCCTTAAAACCAGATCATCATTGCAATTTCAATGATTGCATCGCCCCAACGGAAAGTTCTCTCCAGAGTTTCTTAGAAATTGTCTTTAAATGTCTTAGAAGTTTTTCCCTGAACTTCAGAGAAGTTTCCTCCTCAACTTTGAAGAAGTTTGTTCCTGAGTTTCTGAGATATTCCTACTGAAACCCCTAAACTTCAGTAAAGTTTCTTCCAGTTCTTCGTAGAAGTATCTACCTGTACTTCGAGAAAGCCTCATTCTGAAATTCGGAAATGGTAGTTACAACTAAACTTTTGGGAAGTTTCCTTCGGGTCTTCTGGGAAGTTATCTTCTAAACTTCAGGGAAGTGCTTTCCTGAAATATCTGAGAAAATCTTTTTAGAACTTATAGGTAGTGTTCTCTACAGTAAGTTTCTTCCTGAAATTCGGCGAACTTATTTCCTGAGCTTATTCTTTCTGAACTTCTAATAAGCCTCATTCTGAACTCCGCTGAAAATTTTTAACGAAAATTTGGTCTTTTCCCGAGTTTCTAGAAAAATTCAAATTCATAATGGAAGTTTCATCCTGAACTTTTGGGAAATCAACCCCTGAACTTCAGAGAAAGTTTCGCCTGAATTTCTAGAAATTCTTCCTCAAACTACTAAAAGTACCTCCTATGTTTTTGGAAAATTTATTTCTATTCTTTGGAGAGGTTTCTTCCTGAACTTCGGTAAAGCTCTTCAACAATTCTGGGAAGGTCCAACAAATGTTTTGGGTAGCTTCTTTCGGAACTTCGGAAAGTCCATTCCTGAACATCAGAATTATAGGTTTTGCCCTCCCTGGCTTGTTTCTTCCTGAACTTTGGAGAAGTTTTTCCAGAACTTCTGGGAAGTTCCATCTTGAATTTTGGGAAGGTCTCCAGGACCACTGGAAAGTTCCAAACTTTCAAGAAGTCTTCTTCCCTAAACTTCTTCCTAATCCTCTGAGAAGTCCTCTCCTGATTTTCGGGAATGTTCTCTCCTGAAAATCTGGGAAGTATGATCTTGAAGTTCGGGGATGTTTGGTCCAGATTATTTTATGGATAATCCTGCTTGAATTACTAAGAAGTGCTTCGTATACTTCTGAAAACTTTCCGTCTGACATTCGGAGAAGTTTTTTTTCGAGGAAGTTGCTTCCTGAATTTGTAGAAAGTATCTTCCTGAAGCTCTGGGAAGTCTCGTTTTGGATAGAGGAAAATTACTTTGTCATCTCGACATCTGTAATAGCTAAAAATACCTGTCGAGCAAAGTGACGGTCGACTCGACTTCTATAACTGACTCCATAGTTAAAACTGTAATTGACCGAAGCATATTAGGCTGAGTCAAGGGAACAGTGCTGCAAAAAGTCATTTCGTGCAATTGGATAAATTTACCGATAACTTTGTTCAACAGCTGAATTTGTGAATATGGTGTAGGGTAAAATTGACGCTCTTGATCAATTCTACAACTTTGTCCAACAGTGTATTGCCCTAACTGGTATACAGATAGTGTTGTATCCATTGATATGTTCAAATGATATTCAATGAAGAATATCATTTGAATATTCAGTTATTGCGCTCTCACGTTTTAGGTTTAACAGTTAGAACAATACATTCTGAATCAAATTTATGACACTAATCAAGCACTACAATTTCTTTATACGTGTTATTTGGAAAATCTACTTCTGTAACGAGTTGTTGTCAAATTTAGAGCATTGGGTTGAAATTACTATTTACAGCACTGCAATGACACATAAAAAATATGTCAGAAAACTATTTAAAAACCGAGAAACCCGAGATATAAATTGCCAAATTTTTAGTGACCACCCTGAAATTCGTAAAACACTTTAAAAGACCATGGGAATAAAAAAAAACCAATGAACTTCTTATCCAGGGTGGCCACACAATCTTAACATAAAAATTCCCGCATTTTTGCCTTATTTTCCCGACTGTTAAGATGAGTTAATAAAAATTACTCGTAGCTAAATCTCTGAGCTCCCAAACTTTTTCCAGTTTGATTTACCACCAAACACTTTCGATTTATTTAAAATACGCCTTTTTGTGCGACAGGATGAGCCAATTTTCAACAAATTTGGTAGCTCCTTCGTGGTTCTAGCCAAAATTTGTCCAAACCATTTTCTTTTCTCTGGAATCCGGCAAACAACGTCAGACGGCATTGAACCCAGCTGCCCAAATTCTTCTTTCACCATGTGTTAACACCCTTACGAACGCAATTCGCCAAACATCAAACACATTCGCCACCACATCAAAGATAAATTCATTTCTGGTCTCACTTGTTACAGCCGTGTAGTCAGATCTTCTAAGAGGCATCTTCAACGGTGGTTCAAATCGTGGTTTGGATTTATTTGTTTAGAACAAACGCAAAAACATCGCTGGTGTTTGTAAATGATGTTTTATACCGGATCTATTTTGCATCATTTCAGAACTTATATAAGCTTCTAAGCTTCTTACTGAACACCTCTTCAAAAATTTAATTTAATGAACTTCAGAATATCTATGAAGATTGGGTGGAAATATCTTTAATAGAACATGCCAGAAGTTGATTAAACTTCTCGGCAGTTGAATAAAATAATTGGAAGTTTCCAGATAATCATGAAGTTTGCTCGCTTTGTCTTTCGAGGAGAGAAACCGTGGAACTTTAAGAAGTTCATTGGATTGCTTAAAAATTATTAACATTTCTGGAAACTTGGATGAACTTCAAAAAGTTTACTGATCATGCATTGAATAGGAACAACTTCCTGGAAATGACGGGAACTTAGAAAATCAGATTTCCTTCCCAGAAGTTGTTTTAACTTCCAGCAGGTACATATTCTGTGATAAAAGCAGAATATCACAGAATATATTTAAATAACTTACGAGAAATTGAAAAAAATAATCTTGGGAGCCGTGGAATTTCTGTGGATGCTAAACCATCATCACCGAGATGTTGTTAAACCGTACAAGAACTTTTTATGATCTCAAGATTGTGAATAAGTGGAAATTCTATGAAATTGATTAAAAGTGGTTGGTTTCTTTATTCTCGTTTTGGTTGGATTCGAAAAATTATCGAGTAGTAAGAAGTTTAAGTTCTTCTTAAAAACTTAAATACCCTGAACTTTTGGGGGATGTTTTCGGAACAGTTGGAAAGTTTCTCGATTACCTGGAAAGATTCCTGAACTTCTAGAAGCTCCCAAACTTATGGAAAAATCCTTTGAATGTTTCCTAGACTTTTCGAATGCTCAAAACTTCAAGTTTCCTGTTTATCTGGGACGTTTTCTGCTGAAATTCTGGAAAGTTCCCCGATCTTGGGGAAGTTTCCTGAAATTCTTGGAAGATCGCTGGACTACTGAGAAATTTCCTGAATTGCTGAATCCCCTGAGCATCTGGGAGTTTTTTCGAGCTTTTGGAAAGTTTTCTGAACTTCTGGGAAATTTTCTAAATTTCTGGGACGTTCTCTGAACGTCTGAGATGTTTACTGACCTTTTGGAAAGTTTCCTGATCTTTGGGGGAATTCCATGATCTTTGTGAGCATTTTCTGAAGTTCTGAGAAGTTTTTTGGATTCATGAGAAACCCTGAACTTCAAGGAAGTTTCTTGAACTCCTACATGTTCGCTGAACTTTTAAGAAGTTCTGTATATGTCTAGAAAGTTTCATGAAATTCTAAGACGTTCACTAAAGCTCTAGGAACATCCGTAAACTGTTGAAATGCTTCATGAATTTCTTGACTGTTCTCTATTGGAAGTTCTCTTCCTTGAATTTTTGGGAAGTTCCCTGAACATCTTGAGTAGTACTATGAACTTCTGAAAAAATACCCAAAATAATCTGATAAGTTTTCTAAACATCTGAATTTCTGAATAGTTACCTGAACTTCTTTGAAGCACACTTTACTTTTGGAAACTTCCCTGAACTCGTGGTAAGCTCCTTGAATTTGTGGACAATTCCCTGAATTTCTAGGAAACAATCTGAATTTATGGAAAGTTGTCTGAACTTCAGGATTAAGGGTTCCAGAATTTCTAGGAGTCTAGGAGAATAAAGGGGTTCTAATTTTGGAAAGTTCCCTGATTTTTTGGTTTGTTCCTTTGACATCAGGGAGAACAGCTAAACCTCAGGAAAGTCTAAGTCAAATCTAAAAAGTATACCGAACTTCTGATAAGTTCCCTGAGTGCAGTGGATACTGGAATTTTAATCAGAACTTTTGGGAGATAATTTAGGTCCATTAGTTTCTTAATCTTTTCCGATATTGGAGCGTAATGCTGCGGTCCCGTAAATCTTAAGGACAGATTTGCAAAAATTCTTCAGGGTCACCAACCTCCAAGTTTTCGTCCAGAGAATTAGCTGAGGACAACATCAAATCTGGCACAGCTAGTAGTGCACCTAGCGTAACACTAAGGCCAACATATCCAGCTGCATCGAAACAGCTGGAAAAAGTCATCAGTTGACTGTAGTTGTCGCATAATGCTCTGAGAGCCATAACATATCCCTAGAGTATGTTGAAACGTCACCCAAAAAGAGCTTCTTGTCATGGGACTTGGCGCGGCTCTATCTATCACTATCAGCACTAGCTAATATCGATTTAAATGAGATGCATGCATTCACACACTCACCAACCCTCAAAGCCAATCCATGGTAAAACGTTTGCGAAAAATCCTCGGACCTCTCTGAAGAAAACAAAACTTCTGATCTCTGGATATTGTAAGATTGACAAGATGATAGGTGTTAGTGGGTTTTAACAACGAAATACTACACCGGTGCAGGAACGCAAAGTTGGTTTTGTTTTAGCTGATT